>CM075989.1:3442275-3492354 GCA_038087875.1 Malacoraja senta
GTAGAGGCCTCAGGCTATCCGAGTAAATGATCTGCAATAGGCTGTGTACCACTAGAATAAATAGTTAGGAAAGCTCACAATTTAATTCAAGCAGGTGTGAGTTGTTGCACATTGGCAGGTCAAAGACAAAGGGAATTATGCATTTAATGGCAGAACCTTTATCAGCATTGATTTACAGAGAGATCTTGGGGTCCAAGTCCGTAGCTCCCTGAAAGTAGCAACACAAGTGGATAGAGTGGTAAAGAAGACATATGGTATTAGCTGGAGCCTTTACTATGAGAGTCAGGAAGTCATGTTGCAGCTTTATAAAATATTGGCTTGAATACATTCGGAGTATAGAGATCCCCTATAAACCCACTGACTCCCATGGCTATCTGGACTACACTTCTTCCCACCCTGCTACCTGTAAGGACTTCATCCCCTACTCCCAATTCCTCCGTCTACGCCGCATCTGCACCCAGGATGAGGTGTTCCACACCAGGGCATCGGAGATGTCTTCATTCTTCAGGGAACGGGGATTCCCCTCTTCTACCCGGCTCTCACCAGGGTCTCTTCTATACCCCGTGACTCTACTCTCACTCCCCATCCTCCCACTCGTAACAAGGGCAGAGTCCCCCTTGTCCTCACCTTCCACCCTACTAGCCGTCACGTACAACAAATAATCCTCCATCATTTTCACCACCTCCAACGTGACCCCACCACTTGCCACGCCAATGCTACACGTGTCGCTTTACCTCCCCCCTTGACTCCATTCAAGGACCCAAGCAGTCTTTCCAGGTGCGGCAGAGGTTCACCTGCACCTCCTCCAACCTCATCTATTGCATCCGCTGCTCTAGATGTCAGCTGTTCTACATCGGTGAGACCAAGCATAGGCTTGGCGATCGCTTCGCCGAACACCTCCCCTCGCAATAACCAACCTGATCTCCCGGTGGCTCAGCACTTCAACTCCCCCTCCCATTCCGAATCTGACCTTTCTGTCCTGGGAATCCTCCATGGCCAGAGTGAGGACCACCGTAAATTGGAGGAGCAGCACCTCATATTTCGCTTGGGCAGTTTGCACCCCAGCGATATGAACATTGAATTCTCTAATTTTAGGATGTCCTTACTTTCTCCTCCCCTTCTCAGCTCTCCCTCAGCCCACTGGCTCCACCTCTTCCTTTCTTCTTCCCGCCCCCCCCCCCCCCCCACCCCCCACCCTCACATCAGTCTGAAGAAGGGTTTCAGCCCAAAACGTTGCCTATTTCCTTCGCTCCATAGATGCTGCCTCACTCGCTGAGTTTCTCCAGCATTTTTGTCTATCGTCAAATTCAATAATACGGGATTGGCTCTTTCGGACAAAGATTAAAAGAAATTTCTTGACCAAGATGGTACCAAATGTCTTGAAATTTCTATCCAGCATAGTTGGGGGAGGGGGGCTCAGTCACCATTGAACTCAGAGATCAATAGATTTATAGATACGAGCAGTCCATGAGCTACATAAGGATTTTGTTACTGAAAACTGTCCGTAAGCAAACCACTGAAACCTCAATTTTCTACAGCTACCTATATCATATCACTCCACATACACTTGCCATTATCCTTTCATTTCAGTGAAAACCACCCATAATTAAATTAGTGAGTTATATACCCTATCCAGTCACTAATGAATACGAAGAAACATTTGATTATTATTTAGCTAAAAAAATGTTTTAAAAATGTATTGGAGACTTTGTGCGCAGCAAGTCAGGTCATAAGTACCCTGGCAGACCTTGTATTAAGGAAATCAAGGGTTTGTGTAAGAAAGTAGCACTGAAGTTAAAAATAATTCAGCCATGATCGTGTGAAATGGTGGAGCAGGTACGCTGGGTTAAATGGCCCGCATCTGCTTCTATTTCTAATGTTTATATGGAAAGTTTCGAATTGTATCTCTGGCAGGAATTACAGTGTCTAAATAGCACAGCAACTGAGACCACATTATAACTATAACAGTTAAGGTACTGTGAAAGGACAAATGGGGTGGGATTGGGCTGTGTTTGTTGATCTGTGTCTTTCGGAGGTGCATGATTTTGTAATTGTTATAAGAGCATTCTGAAGAAGGAAAAAAACGCTTGAGTGCCTGCAACAGTAAACACCACATTAAACAGAGATTCTGTATATAAGGAGCAGATGAATCTTTGCTGTATTTGATGCTCTGAAATAAAGTCTTGATGCTCTGCCCAATCTTTGTGGTGTGTTTTAAAGTTTTTTTAAACAATACAAATCAGGACAAGACACAGACCTTGCACTCTCGCAGTAGGTTTGAACTTCCTGAGCTTCTGTTCCCACACATCCTCCAGATCTTGGCTGGTCACAATGTCTTGGCCAGCATCCTCCTCTTCATCAGAATCATAATTATTTGCCTGCCTTCGACGAATTCTTTCTTCATCTTCAAAGACTCGTAGCTCATGATCAGAATAGAGACTTTTCTCCAGTTCCATCTGTAAAATATAAGCAAGATCAATTGCATTTTAGGAAGCTGGAAATGAATTCAATGCACCATAGCATCAGACTCATACACTCAGAAACTAGATCCCCAGCCCAGCAAATCCATATTGACCATCAAGCATCCATTTACATTATCCATATCCCTCTATTCCCTGCACATGAATGTGCCCATCCAGAAGTCATCATGCTCCCATTTACATTAGATCAACACAAATCCCATTTTATTCTCCTTACATATCTATCAACTTCAGCGGCACGGTGGCGCAGTGGTAGAGTTGCTGCCTCGGGTGCTGTGTGTGTATGGGGTGTGCACATTCTCCCTGTGACTGTGTGGGGTTTCTCTGGCTGCTCCAGTTTCCTGCCACACTCCAAAGATGTGCAGGTTTGTCGGTCAATTGGCTTCTGTAAATTGTCCCCAGTGTGTAGGATAGTGTTGGTGTATGGGTATCACCGGTCGGCGTGCACTCAGTCGGCCGAACAGCCTGTTTCCACTCTGTCTCTCAACTAAACTTCCCCAAAATTCTACCCTTCACCGACCCGAAGGCATTTTAAGTGCAGCCTCCAGATCTAGTATTTCACAAGAAGCAAAATAAAACTTAGAAAATTAGACTGATTCAAGGTGCACAGATACATTAGTGTGCAGTATCTTTTCAAGAAAGATTGCTATATCCAAAGCTGCCAATTGCCTCATTTAAAAGATATCAGCCAGACTCAAATATCAAATATTAGAGGGCATAGCTTTTAAGGTGAGATGGGATAAAGTTTAAAGGATATGTGTAAGGCAGATTTGCTTTTTAAACAATGTGGGTAGTGAGTACCTGGAACGCGCTGTCAGGGGTGGTGGTGGAGAAGAGATACAATCGTGGAATTTAAGACACTTCTGGATGGGCACATGCCAGTGCAGGGAATGGAGGGATATGGATTATGTGCAGGGAATGGAGGGATATGGATTATGTGCAGGCAGATACGAGTTGGTCTTGGCGTCATGTTTAGCACATACATGGTGGGTTCCTGTGCTGTACCGTTCTATGTTCAACTCATGCAGCTTTAATCTCGAGATACAAACTCCAGGGTCTTCATATTTCCAGCCACTGTCATCAGTTATTATCAAATAATGAATCTACTCTGATTAAAGTGACATGCTGGGTGGTGTCACACATACCAGCTGCCCTCCCCCATACCCATTCATCATAAGTGTACCACATTGATTATTGATTTGCAAGCTGTTTGACTGCAACCTATCTTAGCAATATTTGATATTTTTATAGGCATGCACATTTCAGAGATTACAGGATACACAAGTACCACCAATGAATTACTTTTTTACTCCTCTCGGACTGAAGTTGCAGATGTCAATAGCAGCGTCTGGATTTATACTTAAGAAGAGATCAAATAACTAATACAGACAGGGACAAGGTGTTGGGGTAACTCAGTGGGTCAGGCAGCATCTTTGAAGAACATAGATAGGCGATGTTTCAGGTTGGAACCCTTCTTTAGACTGGATAGGTAACCTTAGATCTTGACCTGAACCATCATCACCTATCCATGATTAGTTTAGAGTACAGTGTGGAAACCGGCCTTTCAGCCAACCAAGTCCGTGCCAACCAGCAATCCCTGCATACTAACACTATCCGACACACACTAGGAACAATTTACAATTTTACGAAACCAATTAACCTACTAACCTGTATGCCTTTGGAGTGTGGGAGGAAACCGGAGCAGCCTGAAAAAACCAACGCAGGTCATGGGGAGAACATACAGACAGCACCCGTGGTCAGGATCTAACCCAGGTCTCCGGCGCTGTATGGCAGCAACTCTACCGCTGCACCACTGTGCCGCCGCATGTTCTCCAGGGGTGCTGTCTGATCGGCTAAGTTCTTCCAGCATTTCATGTCTTTTTTGCTGATTCCTAATTTCTTCAATACAGGTATGGATGCATGAGATACAGTGGCCTGGTAGCATACACCGTAAAATTTAATTTTAGATGTTTGATAATCTTGAGCCATGGCCAATCAGTAAAAAGCAAACTTTTATATTCCATTGGTGATGCTTTGATCATTTCACTACATACCAGCGACTCTAGGGCTCATGAATATTTTTCACTACAGGATAAAGTATACCATTATATAGTACCAGTACCCAGTGGGGATTTATACTCTTTGTAAATGTTTTTTGTGACTGTTATTATTTATATCTTACATTATTTATACATTACCGGAAAGAAAGCAGGAATTTTGATCTCACAATAAGACTACCCTGCAGCTTGATTATTAATTAAATATTGTTTTAAATATTCATTTCACAACCAGGGTTATGAAAAGAGACCATCCTGTCAAAATTTTTTACATGATACAATATTAGATTGAATAAATCAAAAGATCTTGCATTTATATTGCTTATTTCTTAACCTCGGGTCTTTCCAAAAAATGATAGCATCCAAAGTAACTGCTCCATTGTTGCAGTGTAGAAAATGCACCAATCTTTGCAAAATAATATCGACACAAAAAGCTGGAGTAACTCAGCGGGACAGGCAGCATCGCTGGAGAGAAGGAATGGGACGTTTCTTCAGACTGGTTAAGGATAAGGGAAACGAGAGGTACAGACAGTGATGTAGAGAGATAAAGAACAATGAATGAAAGATATGCAAAAAAGTAACGATGCCCGAGAAAACAGGCCATTGTCTCTATTAACATCAGTGATTATAAGATAAGATTAGCAGTTTTAGATAATCAGATAGTTGCGGGAATACCAGATCAACTGATAAATGTATCAGGTTAAGATAGAGAATAACTGCAGCATTTGTTCCTATATTCTCATTCTTTTCTCACCTTACGCCACTCAATTCAAAAGCCATTTCTATTGGATCCAACAGTCATCATACAGCCTGGAATCAGGCACTTCGGCCCAACTCCTCCATGTCGACCAATATACCCCATCTAAGGTCCTACCTGCCCCCATTTGACCCATATCCCTCTAAACCTTTCCTATCCATGTACCTGTCCAAGTTTAGATTCTATTAGCGATGCAGAGTGAATCAGGCCATTTGGCTCCCCACGTCCGCACCGATTACCGATCACCCAAACACTAGGGACAACTCACAGAAGCCAATTAACCAGCAAACCTGCACATCTTTGGAATGTGGGAGGAAAGCGGAGCACCCCGAGAAAATCCAGGTGGTCTCAGGGAGAACGTACATACCTCATACAGACAGTTCTGATAGTCAGGATCGAACCCGGGTCTCTGGCGCTGTAAGGCAGCAACTCTACTGCTGCGTCACTGTGCCGCCCTATCTTTTAAATGTTGTTATGGTACATGCCTCAACTACAGTAAACACTTGTTTTAACGGATCTCTGTATAATGGATTTTGGTTATAGTGGATGAACCAACCAACCTTCACCGCCAGGCTGAACTGCCGATGCCACCTCCCCGGTCGCTTCAAGGTCGTGTCTGTCCTGGACCGAGAGTCTGAAGAAGGGTCACAACCCAAGACATCATCTATCCATGTTCTCTAGAGAAGCTGCCTGACCTGTTGAGCTGCTCCAGCATTGTGTGTCCTTTTGTGTATTGTGCATCTGCAATTGTTTGTTTCTCCTACAGTAAACCCTTGTTATACCAGGAGGGGCGGGGGGGGGGGGGGGGGGGGGGGGGATGGTGTCCGTTATTGCTGATTGTCTGCGAAAACAGAGTAAGGGATTATCATTGTATGAGTAATAGAACTGAACAACTGCAGCATCGGAAAGCGTATACATGAGGCGTTGCCTCTAGATGATGACATTTACCATCAAGGGTCACCACCATCTGAGCCATGCCCTCTTCTCAGAGCTACCATTGAGCTGGTACAGGTCTGAAGTTCACATAAGTTCATATAACTGTGTAGGAAGGAATGGCACACGTTGGTTTACACTGAAGATAGACACAAAGTGCTGGTGCAACTCTGCGGGTCAGGCAGCATCTCTGGAGAAAATGGATGGGTGACGTTTTGGGTCAGGACCCTTCTTCAGACTGAAAGTAGAATGGACGGAACTGGAGGTAGGAAAATACCAGAACAAATTAGATTTGTTTGCCGGCAACAGATGACCAAGGAAGGGTGAAGCCCACAATGGCCTATTGTTAGTTGGGGAAGAGGTGATAATGACAGGGATGCAGAGGCAACGGAGAAAAGTTCTACGTCATGCTGGGCTGGGAACTCATTGTGGAGGGAGCAGAGGGGTAACAAGTCTGGGTTAAAACATGGGCATAGAGCAGTAGGAATCACAGAGAGGGAGCAGCGAGAGTTGGTCTCACAGAACTTCCGTCAGAGAGAGGAGAACATCATCAAAGTAGACATACCTTGAGAGTTGTGGAGCAGACAAAATGTGTCGGAAGTCAGATTCATGAACTGACCTGCACAACCATAATCCTACTTGGTAACAGAACACACCAGACCACCTCTTGCACTACAATGGACCTGTTTCCTACTGGGTATTTTTGTCGTCTTTTTTCTCTGCACTGTCTTGTATAATCTGTTTACAAATGTGTTTGTTTTGTCTGAGTCTATGTGCCTGCGATGCTGCGGGAGGCAAGATATTCATGGTACCTGTACCTCACTATACTTGTACATATGGCAATAAACACAACATGACGCCTTCATTTACCATCTTTACCTTCTTTGCTGCACCATTATCTCTTCAATCACTCAGCTTCATCTGCTGTCCATTCTACCAAGACCTTTTGTATTTTTCCTTTCTCTTCCCCTTTATTCTACTTGTACTTGCTTAAAACAATTTTCTGTGTTGACAAAAGATACATTTTCTCCCTACAGGCAACTGCTGAGACTTGCTGAAATTTTTTAAGCAAGTGACAGTTTTCTTTCAGATCCACCATAGTTTCTTTAGGAAATATACCCTCAGAATATGAAAGAGTATATCCACATGGCCACTGAATGCTTCAGGGCAGGTGACAAATTTCATCAAAGGCAATCTAAATAAATGACATGCTTCAAAACAAATAAATAACTTACCTCAAATGTTTCCAAGGCTTCACCGAAATCTAACCCTACGGTATAATTCACTGTCCTATTCTAATTTGGTCCTTTACTGACCCACAAATGTAAGTATAATAAAGTTAGCAGCTATATCTTCAATTACCAAGACCCAAACTCTAATTCCTTCCCACCTCTTTCCTTGAGCTATCTACACTCTTGGACTATCTTTGATCGGACTTTAACTTGTACTAAACGTTATTCATGTTATTCCCTTTATCATCTATCTGTACACAGTAGATGGCTCAATTGTAATCATGGATTGATTTACCGCTAACTGGTTAGCACGCAACAAAAGCTTTTCCCTGCACCTCGGTTGGTACATATGATAAGAAACTAAACTCAAACTAAATTCAAATTCCATTTAAATGCCCCTGAAAACTTCCTTCGTTTACTGATTCTAATAAGAGCACAAAACGTAAGTAGCAGAAATGTGCCAAACAACTTGGAAGTTTTGCTAATCAAAGAGATCAGTACTTATCTCATTTTTGATCCCAACTTTATTCTCTTCGTATGATCTCAAAGATCAACTACTCAACATCATATGTCTCCGAGAGTTCAAACTTCCAAAGATTTACAACCTTCTAAGAGATGTATCCTAATTTCTGAAATCACTGACCCACCAATCTTCGCCTAATGGAAACATCCGCACAACATTTATGCAAGATAATTCCCTCAAAAGGACTATCTAGGTTAGTCAGTCAGAACTGTTTTCCCCAGAATGGAAATGTCCAACACTCGAGGACATAGCTATAAAGTGAGAGAGGGACAGTTTAATGGAGATTTCACAATGAATGATGGGTATATGGAATGAGCTGCCAAAGGAGTTAGTTGAGGCAGGTACTTTCACAAAGTTTAACAGCCATTTGGGCAGGCGCATGTCTAGGATAGATTTAGAAGCATATGGCCAATTGCAGACTGGTGGGGCTAATGTTAGTTGGTGTGGGCAAAATGGGCTGAAGGGCCCCTTCCACATTGTATGACTCAAAGATGTTTACACAAAGAGTGATGGAGGCCTAGAACACATTGCCAAGGGTGGTGGTGGAGGAAGATACAATACTGGCATTTAAGAGGCTTTTAGACAGGCACATTGAAGTGCAGGAAATAAAGGGATAATGATTATGAACAGACAATGTGAACAGATCAGTTTAACTTGGGGCCTGGATCATAGCCTGCTGCGATCACAGCCGGCCAGCAAGTGGTGGTGGATGTGAGAGGAGTAAGACCGGACTCGAGGCCTGGGGCAGCACCTCCCCACTCTGGCGGAGAGGGCCAGAATCATAGAGTCATACAGCACGGAAACAGGTAATTCAGCCCAACTTGCCCATGCCAACTAAGATGCTCCTTCTACACTAGTTCCACCTGCCCAGATTTGTCCCATATCCCTTTGGATCTTTCCCATTCATGTACCTGTCCATGTGTCTTTTAAATATTGTTATATAGTATCTGCCTCCTCCAGCAGCTAACTAAATCTAATTCTTGATTCTCCTACTTTGGTTATCAAGAACAAGCAGATGAGATCAGTTTAACTTGGCATCATGTCTGGCATATCATTGTGGGCTGAACGTGCTGTTATATGTTTAAAACCTTACCTCTTTTGCCAATGAAAATATCTCTCATTTTTCTATACTCCAAAGAGTTTGTCCATTTTGCTCGAATTCATACTCGAAGGACAACCCATACATCCCATGAATCAAACTAATGAACATGTACTGCCCCACCTAAAGTCATCATTCCTTAAAGGATATCTTGAAAGCACAGTGCAAGAACATATGAATTGCTCTATTTTCGTGCGCAAATGCAGCTTCAAAAAATCTCAAGTAGCTCAATATTAGAAACGTATATGAAACGATATGGCAGAGAAGATCAGCCATCAATTAATGAAAATGGGATTAGTGTAGATAGATAGACCAGAGTCTGTTTCTATGCTGTACGACTGTATTCAGGTCAAAGCTGCAAAATTGGTTCTAATGCCATCAAACACCCTGAATCACCAGCACACTACAAAAGCAATGTGTACCATCTACAAAATCCACAAAAGACAACATAGTGTTGGAGTAACTCAATGGGTCAGGTAGCATTTCTTGACCCACTGAGTTTCCAACGGGAGTAAGAGGCGACCGTGGCTGACAAGGGAAGTCAGGGACAGTATAAAAATAAGAGTACAACAAAGCAAAGATGAGCGGGAAGCCAGAGGATTGGGTAATGTTTAAAAAGCAACAGAAGATAACTAAAAAGGCAATACGGGGAGAAAAGATGAGGTACGAAGGTAAGCTAGCCAATAATATAAAGGAGGATAGTAAAAGCTTCTTTAGGTATGTGAAAAGGAAAAAATCAGTTAAGACCAAAGTTGGACCCATAAAGATTAAAAAAGGTTAATTTATTATGGGGAACAAGGAAATGGCAGATGAGTTGAACAGGTACTTTGGATCCGTCCACTAAGGAGGACACAAACAATCTTCCTGATGTACCAGTGGCCAGAGGATCTGGGGTGACGGAGGAATTGAAGGAAATCCACATTAGGCAGGAAATGGTGTTGGGTAGACTGATGGGACTGAAGGCTGATAAATCCCCAAGGCCTGATGGTTTGCATCCCAGGGTACTTAAGGAAGTGGCTCTAGAAATCGTGGACGCATTGGTGATCATTTTTGTGGATTGGAGGATAGCTAATGTTATCCCACTTTTTAAGAAAGGCGGGAGAGAGAAAACAGGGAATTATTGACCAGTTAGCCTGAAGTCGGTGGTGCGGAAGATGCTGGAGTCAATCATAACAGATGAAATAGCGGCACATTTGGATAGCAGTAACAAGATCGGTCCGAGTCAGCATGGATTTACGAAGTGGAAATCATGCTTGACTAATCTTCTGGAATTTTTTGAGGATGTAACTAGGAAAATGGACAAGAGAGAGCCAGTGGGTGTAGTGTACCTGGACTTACATAAGGTCCCACATAGGAGATTAATGAGCAGAATTAGGGCACATGGTATTAGGGGTAGAGTGCTGACATGGATAGAAAATTGGTTGGCAGACAGGAAACAAAGAGTAGGGATTAACGGGTCCCTTTCAGAATGGCAGGCAATGACTAGTGGGGTACCGCAAGGCTCAGGGCTGGGACCGCAGCTATATACATCAATGATTTAGAAGAAGGGATTCAAAGTAACATTAGCAAATTTGCAGATGACACAAAGCTGGATGGCAGTGTGAACTGTGAGGAGGATACTATGAGAATGCAGGGTGACTTGGACAGGTTGGGTGAGTGGGCAGATCCATGGCAGATGCAGTTTAATGTGGATAAATTTGAGGTTATCCACTTTGATAGCAAAAACAGGAAGGCAGATTATTATCTAAATGGTGTCAAGTTGGGAAAAGGGGAAGTACAACGGGATCTGGGGGTCCTTGTTCAGCAGTCGATGAAAGTAAGCATGCAGGTACAGCAGGCTGTGAAGAAAGCGAATGGCATGTTGGCCTTCATAACAAGAGGTTTTGAGTATAGGAGCAAAGAAGTCCTCCTGCAATTGTTCAGGGTCCTAGTGAGACCACACCTGGAGTATTGTGTGTAGTTTTGATCTCCAAATTTGAGGAAGGACATTCTTGCTATTGAGGGAGTGCAGCATAGGTTCACATGGTTAATTCCCAGGATGGCGGGACTATCATATGCAGAGAGAATGGAGCGGCTGGGCTTGTATACTCCCGGAATTTAGAAGGATGAGAGGATATCTTATTGAAACATATAAGATTAGTAAGGGTTTTGACATGCTAGAGGCAGGAAACATGTTTCCGATGTTGAGGGAGTCCAGAACCAGGGGCCACAGTTTAAGAATAAGGGGTAAGCCATTTAGAACGGAGATGAGGAAACACTTTTTCACAGAGAGTTGCGAGTCTGTGGAATTCTCTGCCTCAGGGAGCGGTGGAGGCCGGTTCTCTGGATACTTTCAAGAGCTAGATGGGGCTCTTAAAGATAGCGGAGTCAGGGGATATGGGGAGAAGGCAGGAACGGAGTACTGATTGTGGATGATCAGCCATGATCACATTGAATGGCGGTGCTGGCTCGAAGGGCCGAATTGCCTACTCCTGCACCTATTGCCTATTTTCTAACATCAATAAGTGAATAAGGGTCTCAACTTAAAACGTCACCCTCAAAACGTCATCTATACATGTTCTTCAGGGATGCTACCTGACCCCGCTGAGTTACTCCAGCACTTTGTGTGTTTTTTTGTAAACCAACACCTGCAGTTCCTTGTGTTTACATACACAAAAGACAACTTGGTCAGCATATATAGATTTACTATTGTCATATGTACAGAGATACAATTAAAAAAATTGTTTTGAATGCTATCAAGGCAAATCATACCACGCATGAGTACACCAGATATTGCAAGAGAAAATAAACAGTGCAGAATATAGCTGCATGCTATAAATACATATATATATACATATTTACAGAATATAGCTGGACAGAATGGCCAGTTCCCATGTTGTATAGCTCTTCGACTACTACCGACCCAGAATAATCCAAAACTCTCATACCAAAAATGAAAAGAGAGACAGGCACATGGGAATGTACTATGGTTCCTCTCCAAGCCACACCACCCTGACATGAAAACCTATTGCCATGTCTTTGGGTTGGCATCTTGGAAATCCATTCCCAATGGCCATGGGAATAATGGCCTTGGGAGTATGAAGGACTGTAGCAGTTCAAGAGGCAGCTCACCCCCACGTCTTAGAGTGTAGTCAGGAGAAACCAATACTGACCTTTGAAGAACTTGTTAGTAATTTAAACTAGACACAAAAATCTGGAGTAACTCAGCAGGTCAGGCAGCATCTGTACCATCTGCTTTTCACTGTAGGTCAGTACACGTGACAGGACTCGGTAGTTTAAACTAAAGTCATCTCTGGAAAAAAGGAATAGGCGATGTTTCAGGTCAAAACCCTTCTTCTGACTGAGAGTCAGGGGAGAGGGAAACTAAACGTGTGAATTGGTACATTGACCAAATGAATGAAAGGTATGCCGGAGGACAAATCAAAGCCAGCAAAGATGGTCAAGGAAATGCGGAGCCCACAATGATCTATTGTTGGCTGCGGAGAGGGTGATAACGAGTGAAACCAACGAGTTGTTTTGTTCTGTGTAGGAAGGAACTGCAGAGGCTGGTTTAAACCGAAGATGGACACAAAATGCTGGAGTAACTCAGCGACACAGGCATCAGCATCTCTGGAGAGAAGGAATGGGTGACCCGTCTTCAGACTGAGAGTCCCACTGCCTGTCCCGCTGAGTTACGCCAACATTTTGTGTCGATGAGTGGTTTAGTTCTGATGGATGGCATCAGTGTGACCCCCCCCGCCCCACCCCCACCCCCACTGATGCAGGCGCGCCCCCGCTCCCCACCTGCTCCAGCAGCCGCGTGAACGCGCTCTCCATGACGTTGCGCTCCCGCGACACCACGGCCGCTCGCTGCAGACACACGGCGCCGCACAGCTGCCAGCCGCTCACCACCGGCCCCGGGCCACGGCTGCCCTCGGGCTGCAGTAAAGCCCGGGCCGCGGGGCCTGCGGATACGGACACGGACACGGACACTCCCCGGCCTGCGGACACGGACACTCCGAGCGCGGGCAACCGGCGCAGCGCTGCCGCCATGTTGGCGATACCACTCGTCTGTGGGGCGGGGGAGCTAGGGGAGAGGGTGCAACCCACAAAACCCAACAACAGCCCCAACCAACACCACTCCGCGTCCTAGCCCTTAGAACAAAATAATATCCAGCGTAATAGCGGTTGCCAACCCTCAGATCACAAAAAATCCTCTCATATTCCTGATTAAAACCGTGTTCCTCACCCACTCCCGCTGAGTTGGAGCAGTCTAAGCGCGACCAAGTGTTGCCTAGGGAGGGGGGGGGAAGACTAAATTTAAGACAAATTCGTTAAAATCTACTAAATTAGAAAGGAGGAATATGAACAGAATATTGCAGACGGTAGTATGAAATATGCTTTCTTACTCTTGAGGATGAATGGGTGGAGAGTTGTGAGGACGTTGTCCATCTGGGCCGCGTCGCCCCCTGCCCGGCGGGTGGGCTAGTGTGTGGGGGAGGGGGAGGGGGGAGGGGGACGGCGGGTCGGGCAGCATCTGTGGACGATGCAGGCGGCGGCGGCGACGCGGCGGCTGCTGCTGCTCTGGGGCCGCGGCTTCAACCTCAGCCTCAGCCTCGGCCTCTCCCCGAGCGCGGCCGGCCGGTGAGTGCCAGCGCCTGGTGGGGCATGTGAGGGGGAGGCGGGTTGGACTCCAGGCAGCGTCGTGTGCGGGGTCACACAGCGAGGAAACAACAGGCCCTTCGGCCCACCTGGCCCGTGCTGACCAAAGATAGACACAACATGCTGGAGTAACTCAGCGGGACAGGCAGCATCTCTGGAGAAAAGGGAATAGGTGACGTTTCGGGTCGAGACCCTTCTTTAGACTGCCCATGCTGACCCATCTACACTAGTCTTACCCAAAGATCATAGTCTTACCTGCCCACATCACTCTAAACCTGTCCTATCCACGTACCTGTCTAAATATGTAGGAAGGAACTGCAGATGCTGGTTTACATTGAAGTTATGCACAAAACGCTGGAGTAATTCACCAGGTCAGGCAGCATCTCTTTTAAATGCTGTTAATTTGTGTTTATTGTGCGTTTTGTTATTTATTATTATATGTATGACTGCAGGCAACGAAATTTCGTTCAGACCGAAAGGTCTGAATGACAAATAAAGGAATCTCTAATCTCTAATGTCTAATCTCTAATCTCTCTATAGTACCTGCCTTTAATGACCTTCTCTGGCAGCTCGTTCCATGTACCGACCACCCTTTAGTTTAGGTAGGAAAGAACTGCAGATGCTGGTTTAAACCAAAGATAGACACATAAAGCTGGAGTAACTCAGTGGGTGAGGCAGCATCTCTGGAGAGAAGGGAATAGGTGACATTTTAGGGCGAGACTCTCAGTCTGCAGAAGGGTCTCAAACCAAAACATCACCTATTCCCTTTCTCCAGAGATGCTGCCTGACCCGCTGAGTTACTCCAGCTTTTTGTGTCCACCTTTTAGTTTAGAGATACAGCGCAGAAACAGGCCCATGCCGACTAGCACTATCCTACACACTAGGGACAATTTCCAAAGCCAATTAACCTACAAACTTGTATGTCTTTGGAGTGTGGAAGGAGACCGGAGCACCTGAAGTATTAGTTACAGGGAGAGGTTGGACAGACATTTATTATTTTCTCAGGAACACTGGAAGTTGTGGGGAGACCTGATAAAAGTATATAAAATTATCAGAGACAATGGTAAGGTGGACAGTCAGAACCTTTTTCCCAGTATTGAAAATTCAAATACTATAGATCATAGCTTTGAGAAGGGCAAAGTTTAAAGGAAATGCACGGGGCAAGTTTTTTTACGCCGGGTGATGAGTGCCTGGAACACACAGGGTGATGAGTGCCTGGAACACATTTAAACGTTTTTCAGATAGGCTCATGGATATGCAGGAATACGGGTCATGGGTAGTTAGGCACGGTGGCGCAGCGGTAGAGTTGCTGCCTTGCAGCACCGGAGACCTGGATTCAATCCTGACTACGGGTGCTGTCTGTACAGAGTTTTTGCATTCTCCCCGTGGCCTGCGTGGGTTTTTTTCCGGGATCTCCGGTTTCCTCTCACACTCCAAAGACGTACAGTTTTGTAAGTTAATTGGTTTTGGTATAATTGTAATTTGTTCCTAGTGTGTGTAGATAGTGTTAATGTGCGGGGATCGCTGGTCGGCGCGAACACAATGGGCCGAAGGGCTTGTTTCCATACTGTATCTCTAAACTAAACTAAACTCTGCTGGACAGGCAGCATCTCTGGCGAGAAGGAGTGACCTTTCGGGTCGAGTCAGACTCTCAGCCTGTTTCGAAGGGCCTGTTTCCGCGCTGTATCTCTCAACTAAACTAGATAAGTGATGGTCTTGGCATCATGTTCAGCACAGATAACATGGGCCGAAGGGCCTGTTCTTGTGCTATACTGTTCTATGTTCTACTCAGCAGGTCGAACGGCACATGTGGGAAAAGAAGCTCAAGGTCTCTGCGGACGGTGCAAGAGCACTCCACAAAGCAGTCACTCTTCCTGCATTTTTTTTTTCCAGTGTAGAGTTGACCGCATTGTGAACAATGAATATTAGATTGGAGGAAGTGCAACTGAATCGATGCTGTGTCTGCTTTGGGTCACTGGAGGCAAGATGTTCAATTGTCATAGGTACCAATTACAGAACAATGAATTATTTCTCGAGCAACATAACAGCCCCGTAAACGCAATACACACAGATAAGATATAATAAACAAAAAAGATCAACAAATTAATAACTACAATATTAATGCAATAAAACCCATAGTCAATGCAACCAAAAGCAATCCATAGAAGTTCATAGTTGAGGTTAGTGTTGTGCAGTATTCAAAGCTTGATGGTTGTTCGGAAGAAGCTATTCTTGAACCTGAAGATATGAAATGATAGGTAATAAAAAGGAACTGCTGATGCAGGTTTATACCAAAGATAGACACATGCTGGAGTAACCCAGCGGGTCAGGCAGTATCTCTGGAGAAAACGGATAGGTGACGTTTCGGGTCTGAAGATGGGTCCCAGCCCGAAAAATCACATCCATTTTACCAGAGATACTGTCTGGTCCACTGAGTTATTCCATCATTTTGTGTCTAAGAAAGGATCGGTGTTTGCTTCTCCTGCAGTTACATGGGGAAATGCCGTAAGACAATGAGTTGGGGACAGAAAAACAGAACAGGGAGTGATGAAAGAAAGGATGCTGAAAGGGGAGGGGTAGATGTGACCTGTGATGTTATATTATTGAAGCTGGTGGATGATCTGATGAATATGGAGACCAGTGGGATGGAAGATGCGGACCAGAGCAATTCTATTCTTGCTCTTTCCAGATGGAAAGATTCTGAGAGCAGTGGTAAGGGAAATACATAAGGTGCAGTCAAGGGTTCTGTTCAGTATTGTAGAGGGGAAGTCGCAATTTGGGAGAAAAGAAGACATTTCAGAGGCGCAGGAAGCAGTAGCGCTGCAATCGTTGATGTATTGGAAAAAAGGTTGGGGCCCTGAGATTCTGAATGTCCCACAAATAGATGAAGTTTGTCCACATGCAAAGTCCCATCACTATGTCTTTGGCTGGACAATGAAAAATTGTTCATTGGGAAATGGTTGGCTGGCTGTTCAAGGAAGAAGCGAATGGCCATCAAAGTCCGATGTGTGACGGAGGTGCAGTGGGATTGTGTATCCATGCTAAAAGTGAGTTGATTGGGGAAATGAAATAGAAAACTGTCAAAATGTTGGAAGGTATCAGAAGATGGAGTAATGTGAGGAAGAAATAAGTTGGTGGGGAGAGAACGGGGTGAAGCAATGCATTTGCTCAGATAATCATTGTCAATCTGGGGCAGCGTTAATGTGAGCTGTGCAGGATGGGGTCGTTACAAAATTAGTGGCTGTGGAGGACAGTCCTCCTGAGGAGGAGATCCATGACACTTTGTGAGAAAATGGCCTGGTATTTTGTGGTGGGATCATAGTATGAGGATATGTCTAAGTGGGTTGGTTCATCACAGCACATCAACACTACCCTTATTGCATAATTTGACGATATCAGGATTAGTTTTTAATGAGTGGAGTGCTGCAATTTGAGAATGAGGTCAATTAGAATAAGTGACAGCAGTGGAAGAATCAAGGTGTTCAAGTCCTCGCAACAATTAACAGAGAATAGATTTAAAGAGAGGATAAGAGGTTGGATGGAGAAGTCAAATTCAACCAGAAATTATAAAGAGGGGAGAAAGTCTGGAATTAAAAACTCCTCGACAAAGAAATGGTCACAGAGACGATGGAAAAAAAATTCTAAGTTTTATTTGACTTAACAAATTTGTTAAGCTGAGGCCTCTGTTGAGGACTGATCCTTCAGACTGAGAGAGGGGAAGATCAGAAGAGATCGTGAAAACACAGCACAAAGTGGAACCGGAACTAGAAATTGGGTTAGAGGAAAGTGAAGAGGGAGAGAGGTCGGGAGGGAATTGGCATACAAGACTCAATAGAGTTTGCGATCTTTGATATAAGAAAGAAAAGAAAGTTGCCTGTTCCAGCGCCAAATGTGGCAAAGAATAAAGTTAAACTGAATCACGTAGTTTTGAAATGAAGTTGCTGTAGAGAATGGTGGAGAGTAGGCTGTGGCTATTGGGATTTGCTTTTCTGGATAGCTTGAATATACCTGTGATCTCCAAATTGTGTCCATGTTCAAAATATTTCCCAATTGTGAGGGGTGGAATTTGAGTTGACCTATTGTGGGATGATTTGGAATTAGTGGGAGAGACATTCACCAAGGAAACAGGTATGGTTGTAGAACGGAGTTTTGGTCAGAATCTTACCACTAGGCATCAAGGGAAACAGGACCAAAAGTGACAAAAGCAAAAGGGAGAGAAATCCCACCAGAGATTTCTTCATTTCGAATGGAGCGGCTGGTCTTGTATACTCTGGAGTTTAGAAGGATTAGAGGATCTTATTGAAACATGTAAGATTATTAAGGGTACACAAAAATGCTGGAGAAACTCAGCGGGTGCAGCAGCATCTATGGAGCGAAGGAAATAGGCAATGTTTCGGGCCAAAACCCTTCTTCAGACTCCTTCAGATTATTAAGGGTTTGGACACACTATAGGCAGGAAACATGTTCCTGATGTTGGGGGAGTCCAGAACCAGGGGCCACAGTTTAAGAATAAGGGGTAGGCCATTTAGATTTAGGCCATGGAGACGAGGAAACACTTTTTCACACAGAGAGTTGTGGGTCTGTGGAATTCTCTGCCTCAGAGGGCAGTGGAGGCCGGTTCTCTGGATACTTTCTAGAGAGAGCGAGATAGGGCTCTTAAAGATAGCGGAGTCAGGGGATATGGGGAGAAGGCAGGAGCGGGGTACTGATTGGGGATGATCAGCAATGATCACATTGAATGGCGGTGCTGGCTTGAAGTGCCGAATGGCCTACTCCTGCACCTATTGTCTGTTGTCTATTCAAGGTTGAACTTCACTGCCTCATCTCTTCCAAGCAAATGAAAATCAAAAAACTTCAGATGCTGGAAATGAGAATAAAAACTAAAAGTGCTGGAAATATTTAGGTTTAATCCCTCTATTGGTGCAGGGTAATAGAAAAACAAGTTCGTTTTGGGTTGCTGAATGATAAAGGAGTGGCGTGATAAACAGAGGAAGTGTATGTTATAGGATGGGACCATGAATGCATGAGGGCATGTTGTGGAGGTCCCCTGGTCTTTCTACTATCATCCGTGCTTTGTCCCCATTAACTCACTTGACTGGAGGACCTCTACAACTGATTTAATTTATCCCTCGCCCAGTTTTCTCTACAGATTACATCCAACGTCTGAAGAAGGGTCTTGACCCGAAACGTCACCCATTCCTTCTCTCCAGAGATGCTGCCTGTCCCGCTGATTTACTCCAGCATTTTCGATTTACTTTCCCAGCTCAGGTGAAGGGTCTTCCAACCTAAATTATGAACTCTTTTGCTCTCTGTAGTGGTTTTGGCAATTTCTGTTTTCATTTCTTTCACCTTGTATGCGGCCTGACCTGAGCATTTGCACCATTCCGCCACTTCAGATATTCAGCATCAGCGGGTTATTGCTCTCGGTTTCCCTGGTCTTTTTCATCACTGCTGAGCAAGAATGTTTTCCAGGCCATGGAGACCTGTACTCTTGTAATGAGATTTTTATCACCTGCCTAAACCTGTTACGTGGTGCTTCAGGAAAAATGCCTTATTCAAAAAAATAACATCTCCGAAAATAATGCAATTTTCAGTCTATATAAAAGAAAATAAGCATAAACATCTGGTTTTCAGAGGCTGTGAAATCTGGTATTCATGAGTGTGATAAGGTGTTCTGCAGATAGATGCTCACGGTTCACCCGCATGAGTTACAAATATTAATGGAAATTCAGTTCCATTTTTATCTCTCATGTGTGGAGTTTTATTTATGTTTGTGCTAACCTGTTCATATTTTCTGCTCCCAGTTCTCATGTCAGTTCAATGGAGTCCCAGTGCCGATTAATACAGACAAGTTTACAGAAACACCAGGAACCAACAGAAAAAGAGAGACCCTCTACAGAACAGGCACAGTCCAGGCAGTCGGAAGATTTCAGGTAAATCCTTTCTTTACCAGCTCCACCATTTTAAGGCAGTGATCTGATGAGTGTAACCAATTGCCTAATTTTAATACAGATAGTGCAATTTCATTAGAGGCGATCAAGAAATTGTGACACTTGCAAAATTAACAAAACAGCTCTTTTTAAACAGGATCTTGATGAAGACCACATACAAAATGATTCGATCTTTCCTATGGAGCCATCCCCCATTTTATACAATGGCAGTCAAAGTGGCTTACAAGGTTTAGAGATTGATTTTAGATTCATAGAATTATACCACACCAAAATAGGCCCTTTGGCCCAACTCCTCCATGTTGACCAAGGAGCCTTCCCATTTTCCTATATTCCTCTAAACCACTCCTATCTAGGAACCTATCCAAATGTTTTAAAATGTATTTATATCCGCCTCTACAACTTCTTCTGAAAGCTTGTTCTATCTACCCACCAACCTCTGTGTGACAAACCTTGCTCCTCGGGTCCCCTTTGAATCAATCCCCACTAAACCTACGCCTTCTCATTTTAGATTCTCCTACTCGGGAGGGGGAGGGAGAGGGGTAACGGACCAACCATCTTATTAATACCCTTCATGATTTTATAAACTCCAACAAGTCACCCCTCAGTCACCTTCACTCCAGGGAAACCAGTCGCAGCTTATCTAATCCCTCCTCTTAACTCAATCAGCCAGTCCTGGCAACATGTGTAAGAAAGAACTGCAGATGCTGGCAAAATCGAAGGTAGACACAAAATGCTGGAGTAACTCAGCGGGTGAGGCAGCATCTATGGAGAGAAGGAATGGGTGACGTTTCGGGTCGAGACCCTTCTTCAGACTGATGTCAGGGGAGGGGGCGGGGCAAGGATAGAGTGTCCTGGCAACATCCTTGTTAACCAAGGGTCCTATAGTGAGCAAGATAGTCCACTCGACGAAAAAGACGTAGTACGGTCATGGGCAGATTCATGGGTAATTTTCGGCCCCATTTCCGTAACCGGCTTCCGTCTCTGCACCAAAGATCCCATAGCGAAGCAAAGATACTAGTGCGGAGACGGAAGCCGGTTACGGAAACATCCTCGTAAAAATCAAAGATCTTTGGTAAAAATCTTCTCATTTTCATTCTGCCTCTCTACCTCACAATAAAAAGCAAAAAGATGCCTATGTTCCTTCCACAGCGTGTGGGAAGTCTGGCCCGGATCAGCACGGTTGGGACGCCAGGGTAAAGTTGCGGGGAGGTTTGCAATGTATTTTTATGTAATGTTGTCCCTTGTCTGGGTCTTGTGTCTGAAATATAGTTTATCATTATATATAAAAATCTGGAGAAATATATATGTGTGTGTTATATGATTATATACATATCACATTCATATATGTGTGTATGTGTGTTCTTTCCTACACAATCTAATCAGTTGTATGCTCGCTGAATAAAACCATCCTTAATTTATACATCATTTTTTAATCTAGCTCAAAACCATTTTTATTTTGTTAAATACTTCATTTAGATAACCCCACCATTACAGACAGATCTCATTCCACTCTCTGGCTATTGGGAAGACCAGACCCATTTTATTGTTGAAAAACAATTCCATAGACACAAGAAATCATTAAGAAACATTCCAAGAGTAGAGCAACTGGAATATTCATATTGCTATTATTTTTCCAAATACTGCAGTTGTGAACAGTGTGATTAGATGAATTACAGAGTGCAAGAGTAATACAGAAATCAACTCAACCACAGCACATGAGCCATTTAAAAAGAAATGTTTAAAAAAAAACATTAAAAAAGACAATTAACAGAATCATAATTTGTTAACATATTAATCTTTAACAAAATTTAACAGAATTATGAATCTAACCCTATATCACACACACAAACTGTTCCCCCGCAACGCTGATTACACTGCGAGAGGGATATACAAAGTCGGGTCGGGTTACTGAAATGGCAGAAGAAAAGGCCGATGTTCTGCTCCGTTGCGCACTACACGGCAGCCCATTGGATTTAGCAGGAGTGGACTATTTTGCTCGCTATAGGATCTTTGTTGTTAACCTTTCCTGCATCCTTTCTAACTCAATTCATATTGCTTTTGTAATCTGGTGACTACTGTGCTGCATACAATACTCCAGGTGTGGTCTCATCATTGTCCTGTACAACTGTTACATGATATCCCAACTATTGCGTCATGCCCCATCTGATGAAGCCAAGCATGCCCTACACCATCACTGTTTTGTCAATAGTGTCGCCACCATTAGGGAACTATGTACTAGTACCCGTAAGTCTCTCTGTTCTTCAACACTGCCCTGGGCCTTGCCATTTACTGTACAAGTCCTATTCAGGTTTACCATCAGACACTGTATCACTTTGCACTGGGCTGGGTTAAATTCCATTTGCCATGTCCTTGCCCACTTTCCCAGGTGATCTAAATCCTGTGTAACCTCAGACAACCCTTTTCACTGTCCACCACGTCACTAATTTGGTGTCATCTGCATTATCATCTAAATGGTTAAAATACGGTGAATTCTCGTTAATCCAACACTTACTATTCCTGAATATTCGCTATCTCACACTAACTTGTGTGAGGCAGATCCTAAGGCAGCAAAAATATACCTGTTCAACCAACAATTCATATTCTGATACCAACTCGTTTCTTCGAAAACCATACATTAATTTAGCCATACATTTCAATCGTTTGACTGACAGTCAGTGCACAAATAAACAATTCAGGCCACATGCCTCCAACTCTTCAGTTAACTCACAGCCAACCAAATGCATCTATGTGTAGGAAGGAACTGCAATTGCTGGTTTAAACCGAATATTGACTCAAAATGCTGGAGTAATTCAGCGGGACAGGCAGCATCTCTGGATAGAAGGAAAGGGTGACTTCGGGTCGAGACCTTTCTTCAGACTGCCTGTCCCGCTGAGTTACTCCAGCATTTTGTGCCTTATCAAAAGCATCTATGGTTGTTCACACCCCTAATGTAATTATAAGATCATAGCTGATTGGAAAATGTGAAGTGATCACTTTAATACAGTAACTGTGTAATGGCAATGTCAAACTTTTCCAATGTCCAACTTACAGTTGGCATTACTACACAGGCAGGTAGGAGTGAACTTACGCAGACGATCAAAAAAACGGATTCTCCAATTGTTCTTTCCTGTTTAATTCATTCTTTATTGAAGTAGTTGTACAAACAAAGACGATACATACCAGGTATTCCTTATTCTCTTACAAGATGTAACTTTCCGTTCTCACTATCTCATCAGGTAAGAACTGTAGTCTCTATCAACGCCTGCTCTTCTGATCTGGCCACTCCCTTCCCTGGTATGATACATGTAACGTTCATATACGTATCAAAAGCCCACCCCAAGCGTTCAAAATAATATTGCTAGAAATATCTAGACAAAATAATTTAATATGCTAACAAGTAACTAGCCTAAGCATGAATGGCTTCAACAAACTGAATAGCAATTGTGACAATTACATTACATTGCATTTCAGCATTTTTGTAAATATAAAAGGAAATTAAATTGTCATCTATTCATAAAAGTTCTCATCAGCAATTCTTACGTTTGTCCATGCATACTTTTGGACAAAAAAAGGAAAGGAATAGATTTATGATAAACTGATAATTCCATATCCAATTTATATTTATCTTTCAATAAAGTGAAATTGTGCATTATATCTTGTGTACATATAACCTCTATTTTAAGCAACCATTAGTTTGTTTTATAAACTATAAAATATGTCGAAATGATGCACAGAGGAAGATCATGTGATTCAGGAGCCCAACAAGCACGTGCAGGTAGACGGTGCTACTGCACAGAGGAGAGCTTTGTGTTTATACAAGAAGCAATAACTTAAAGTTCCCCAACTTTAATATATGCCTTCACTTCTCAAAGCTTTAGTGGGGGGGGGGGGGGGGTACTACAATCACTGATCTACTCTCTAGGACTACTATGTAACAAAAAGCTTTTCACTGTAACTAGGTACACGTGACAATAATAAACTACACTAAACCTGTAACTTGATAACAAGGGCGAATCATGAATGCAGAAGTCAGTTCAGTGTCAAATGTGCAATCGTAGTGCGTTATTAATAATAACATTGGGCAGGAATATAAAGAACCAAATGGCCTTTGTCCATTTACAGATTTAAAGGGAAGATGATTTAACATTTCAGGTAGTTTTACTTGTATTATTTATGTTGTAAAATTAATATTTTTGTGTTATTTATAGTATTCTACCTCCAATGCCAGGGCAGGAGAGCTCTTTACGCTGGGAGGGCAAGAAGTATGAAGATCTACATATAGTGCATATTAAGGCCACTTATAATAAGTAAGTCAAGAGTGTTTTATTGTCATATGTCCCAGATAGAACTATGAAATTCTTACTTGCAACAGCACAACAGAATATGTAAACATAGTACTCTGCAAACAATATAATAAACGAGCCAAAAAAGTTCAAACACATAGAGACAGACACACACACACACACACACACACACACACACACACACACACACACACACACACACACACACACACACACACACACACACTCACACCGGCGCACACACGCACACACACACACTCACACAGGCACACACACACACACACACACACCCACACACACACACCCACACACACCCACACACACACAGGCACACACACACAGACACACCCTCACACATACGCACACATGTTGCATGACTGTACACATGTACAGTCAATGATAATTTATGAATAATGGAGAACTTTCTAAACTTGTAACATTATTAAAAAGCATTGTTGCTCTGGGTTAAGAAAGAAAAGAACAGTAGCTGGGATTGCTGTTGCTTTCCATTGATTCTTTCTTCAAAATGTGTACATATTACTGAGAATAGTATTGTGCTTGGCTTTAGTGGGCATCATAATCAAATCTTCAGGATGCTCGTTGCCCATGTGGAAAACAAATGCCCACTTTGGCAAGACTCAGGGTCATTGGCAAAGCACATGTCTTCAGGAGTGAAGTTTGATGTGTCAGGCTGGTGAGAGGAATAGAACTGGCAGTAAAATATCAGTACAGCACATAAAACTTTAAAGTGAGGTTGTCTATAAGCATTTGATAAGATTCTGCATGGCAGGCTGCTCTGGAAGGTTAGATTGTTTTGGACCCAGAGAGAGCTAGCTGACTGGATAGAGAATCACCTTCATGGAAAGACACAGCGGGTGATAGTGGAAGGTTGGATTTCGGAATGGAGGCCTGCGACTCGTGGTGTGTCTCGGATCCATGCTGGGTCCATTGTTGTTTGTAGTTTATATTAACCATTTGGATGAAAATGTACAAGGCATGATTAGTAAAGGGCCTGTCCCACTTGGCCGTCATTTGCGCACCATTTACGCGACCTGGTAGCGTGTGGGTAGCGCGGGACGGGCGCATGGAGTGGCGTGGAGGAGTGTGGAGTTGCGCGCGGTATCGCGCAGCGCTCCAGGATTTCGTTCTGCCAAGTGGGACACCCTGGCACGGCGCAACGTCTCACCCCCAACAGCAGCAGAAGCAGGCAAGTGATCGCCGAGCTCGGCCTGGGGCTCACGGCCGTTGCGGATCTAGATCCGCCCCCACTCCTACTCCCAGAGCGGGGCCAAGACGATTGGATGACGGAAGCAATGGGTGACGTTTCTGGTGGAGACACTTCTTCAGACTGAAGAAGAGTCTCGACCCAAAACATCATCCATTCCTTCTCTCCAGAGATGCTGCCGGTCTCGCTGAGTTACTCCTGCATTATGTGTCTATCTTCAAATGACGTCACGCGCTCCAGACAGCTGTGCGGACGCATGATGATGCGCGCGACTGTCACTACCGGCCTGTCGCGTAAATGACGGCCAAGTGGGACAGGCCCTTAAGTTTGCAGACGACACAAAAGTAGGTGGCATCGTAGATAGTGAAGATGATTATGAAAAATTGAAGCAGGATTTTGATCAGTTGGCCAAGTAGGCTGAGGAATAGTTGATGGAATTTAATACAGATAAGTGCGAGACGTTGCATTTTGGGAAGTCAACCCAGGGTAGGACTTCATGTTGAATGGCAGGACTCTAAGGAGTGTTGTAGAGGTGAGGGATCTAGAAGTGCAGGTACATAGTTTCTTGAAAGTGGCGTCAAAGGTAAATGGAGGTGGTCAAGAAGGCTTTTGGCACACTCGGAACATTGGCCATCAGTCGGAGTATTGAGTATAGAAGTTGGGATATTATGTTACAGTTGCACAAGACATTGGTGAGACCACTTTTGTTCAGTTTTGGTCACCCTGTTATAGAAAATGTGTTATTCATTTGGAAAAGGTGCAGAGAAGATTTACGAGGATGTTGCCAGGATTTGAAGGCCTGAACTATAGGGAGAGGTTGGGCAGGCCAGGATTTGAGGGCCTGAACTATAGGGAGAGGTTGGGCAGGCTAGGACTTAGAGTGCATAAGGATGAGGGGTGATTTATGGAGGTGTATAAGATCATGAGGGGAATGGATAGGGTAAATGCACTGAGCCTTTTACCCAGAGTTGGGGAATCAAAAACCAGATTTAAGGAGAGAGGGGAAAGATTTAAAGGGAACTTGGGGGCAACGTTTTCACACGTGGTGGGTATATCGAACAAGTTGCCAGAAGAGGTAATTGAGGCATGTCCTATCATAACATTTGAAAGACATTTAGACGGGTACATGGATAGGAAAGGGTTGGAAACGGTATGGCCAAACGCAGGCAGGTGGGACAACAGTAGATGGGACCACATCTTGGTCGGTGTGGGCAAGTTGGGCCAAAGGGCCTGTTTCCATGCTGTATGACTCTCTAAGTATCTATTGTGCCTCAAAAACAGCAACTTCCATTTAAATAGAACTTTTAAAATGTCAAAAGCTGCACAAATGTAATTAAACAACAGTAATACTGAGCCATACTAGAATGAACAACAACATCTAATCAATAATTAATCACGAGGCAGTCAATGCAGATTGCAATACATATCAGAATTTCACATTCTCCTTAATCCCACCTTCTCTGTGCGTTCACTTCTCCTTCTACCGCCAGTTCAGTATTATTAACTTCTATAGCCTATCTGCTTCAGATACCCCCACACTCATCTATTCTTGCTCACTTCCAGGTACCCTTCCATTAATTGGCTTTTAGAATTGGCGCCTCATTAAAAGTTTCCTCTCCACGTTCTGTCCCCTCTCTCCCATCCAATATTCCTAGGTTGGAGATTACCTTTGCTGGCTGAAATGATACATAGATACATAGATACATATAAAATAGGTGCAGGAGTAGGCCATTCGGCCCTTCGAGCCTGCACCGCCATTCAATATGATCATGGCTAATCATCCAACTCAGTATCCCGTACCTGCCTTCTCTCCATACCCCCTGATCCCCTTAGCCACCAGGGCCACATCTAACTCCCTCTTAAATATAGCCAATGAACTGGCCTCAACTACCCTCTGTGGCAGAGAGTTCCAGAGATTCACCACTCTCTGTGTGAAAAAGTTTTTCCTCATCTCGGTCTTAAAGGATTTCCCCCTTATCCTTAAGCTGTGACCCCTTGTCCTGGACTTCCCCAACATCGGGAACAATCTTCCTGCATCTAGCCTGTCCAACCCCATAAGAATTTTGTACGTTTCTATAAGATCCCCTCTCAATCTCCTAGTCACATCACCTCAGTAAGCAGATCTGCCAGTAATATTTAGGGCGGCACAGTGGCGCTGCTTGTAGAGCTGCTGCCTCACAGCGCCGGAGACCCGGGTTCGATCCTCACCGCAGGTACTGAGTGTTTGAATTTGCACATTCACCCTGTGACCGGTCCTCTGGGTGCTCTGGTTTTCTCCCACATCCCAAAGACATGTAATTGGCCTCTGTAAAATTGCCTCAAGTGTGGGTATAAGAAAGTGGATAATATGGAACTAGTGTGAAAGGTTGATCGATGAATGGTGTGGCCTCATTGGGCTGAAGGGCCTGTTTCCATGCTGTATCTCTAAACTCAAATAAAATATTTGCAGCACTGAACTATCCCTCGTTTGATACCAGTTAGAGATCTTATCCAAGGAGATCCTGGTGTGAGAATAGTAGAAGCTCCTCAATGAGGAAGTGTCTCGGACAGAGGAACGATCTCAGTCCTTGTGAACTCAGCTATATTTGGCATCAGCACTTAACTTCCTTCACACCATTTAAAATAGATTTGTGGTAACTACAATGGTTAAACATTTTCCTTTGATTGTTTTCTCACCTTTTTCCATTTCTTACACGCTATTGCATTTTTCTCAGCACACACTTTCAGGTTACAGATCACGACGGGCTGAGCATGGTGCGGACTTCATGTGGTACCGAAGGCTTTAAGAATACGAAGAAAGGAACCCCGATTGCAGCTCAGACAGCCGCCATTTCAGCCGCCGTGGTAAACCAATGCTTCCCCCCCCACGTACATATTTAACTCATTTTTACAATTAATGGTCGCAACCTTTCATTGCTGCATCTGAGAAACTGTGCTTTTGACTTTTTTTATCACATCCGCTAGTCCTTAAGTCCAAGATTCACTAAACTGTCTTCAGAGACATGATGACACTGTAATTTAAAATATTGTCCTATTAGCTGAAGACTCCTTTCAATATAAACAGATATGACAGATTTGCATTCTGCTGGTTGTATGGGTTCAACGTTAAATTAGTTTTGGCAGCGTCCGTTTAATTAATAGTAATTGGAAAGGAATAGGAAAAGATCATAAGAAATAGGAGCAGAATTAGGCAATTCGACCCATCAAGTCTACTCCATCATTCAATCATGGCTGATCTATCTTTCCCTCTCAACCCCATTCTCCTGCCTTCTCCCCATAACCCCTGGCACCCGTACTAATCAAAAATCCTGATTGCAAATTTAGAAAGGCCACAAAGAGGACTGTGTGGATTTCCACCCGGTGGCAGCCCTGTGACCGTGTGGATTTCCTCCTGGTGCTCCGGTTTCCTCCCACATCCCAAAGGAACAGCTTTGGGAAGTCCGATTCACCTCTACCCCATTGTGGACGTTGGACTTTGTCAATGGAACTGATGGGCTACAATGCTGAGAACTATATTCGCCACTCTTCCACTTTATCTATTGTACTTGAGTTTGACTTGATTGTATTTATCTATGGTATTATCCAATCTGTTTGGATATCATGCAAAACAAAACTTTCCACTGTACACTTGACAATAATGTGGCACCTAAACCGAAAGATTTGCCGGTTTATAGGTTAATTTGCCTCTGCAACATTTTTTTTTTAAAATTCCAGTGTGTAGGGAGTTTATGACAAAATGGAATAACATACAACTAGTGCTAACGGGTGATCGATGATTGGCAGTGGACTGTAGGGTATGTTTCCCTGCTGTATCACTAAACTAAACTATATCAAAATGTGGTGCTAGCGACATACAGATTGCTGTATGATTTTTTATTTCTGGTTCTGCTTCATTGATATTGTAGTCCCCTGGGAGTTCTTGATTGAATGTTGTCGAGGGAGTTACTGTGGATTGAACACATTCCCAGCCTCACCGAGAAGCACTCGATGCTGGGCCTGGCTCCAATCTGAGAATTAATGTCCCTTGCCCTGAAGTACATGTAAATTCATCAATAACATTTGCCCTTTCCCCAGCGAGATTCTGTATATATTCTACACAATATCCTCTTCAGACTGACAAACAATAATCTCCATCCAGTTTCCTGATTGATGGCAGGTTAGATCTCAACAATAATTAGTGGTATCTGCCAGCATATCCATGCATTGTACATTTGTATCATTGGTTTTGTCCAGAGGGAAATATTAAACTATTGATTAGAAACATTGCTAATGTTTTCACTTCTGTGTTTAAGAAGCAGAAAACCTGAGAGTCGCACAATTTATCATATTTGTTTGCAAAGCATGATATGCCAAATCTGTTTTCTGGGTCCTGTTTGATGGAGCTGATGTTAATATAATAATCTAAGCAAAATTTTTGAGAATGTGGAGCTGAACTGCAGATATTAGGATGAGGGGTAGGCAGTGTAAAACGTTGGGTAGCCCGAGTGCCAACATCCGAAGATCGGGATGTAGAAACTAGGAACTGCAGGTGCTGCTTTACCAAGGAAAGACACAAAACGCTGGAGTAACTCAACGGGTCAGGCAGCATCTTGATGGTGCTGAGCTACCATCAACCTCTTTGGAGACCCTCTGACCATCTTTAATTGGATTTTACTGGAGTTTTATCTTGCACTAAATATTATTCCCTTTGTCTTATATCTGTACACTGTAGACGGCTCGATTGAAATCATGTACGGTCTCTCCGCTGACTAGTTAGCACACAACAAAAAGCTTTTCACTGCACCGCTACACGTGATAATAAACTAAACAAAATATTCCTGGAGAATATGGATAGGTGACGTTTCGGGAAAGGACCCATCTTTAGACTGATTGCAGGCATGGGGGGGGGGGGTGGGGGAAACAGAGCTAGAAGAGTGGAGGGGCAGAACAAAGCATGGCGGATCATTAGTGAATACCAGTGAGGGGAAGCCAAGCGTAGACTGCATCCAGTGTTCTTGATGTGGCCTCCTGTACATCGGCGAGATCAAGTGTAGATTCGGCAACAGTTTTGCTCTGTCTGCCAAGGCTTACGGGAACTCCCAGTTGCTAATAATTTTACCTCCCCTTCCCATACTAAGCTTACTGTCCTGGTCCTCCTCCATTGCCAGAATGAGGTCACACGCAAACTGGAGGAAAAACACCTCATATTCTACTTGGGTAACAAACAACCAAATGGTATGAACATTGAATTCTGAAACTTTAGGTAACCTCTACAGCTCCACCCCCCTCCCCTCCTCCCCAGAACCCTGGATAACTGCATCTATCACTACCCTCCGGTCCCACTAAACAATTTGCAACTCATCAATCCTCTAGCTTCACAATCGCAACTCTCTTGCCTCACACCTTGCGTGCGTTCATCCCTGGCCTTTGTAAACCCCCTTTGCCTTTGTGGCCTGCTTTCCTTTGTCCTGCCCCTACACTCTTCTAGCCTTCTTTCCCCCTACCCCTGCAATCGGTCTGAACAAGGATCCCTACCCATGTCACCTGTCCATGTTCTCCACGGATGCTGCCATTAAGGGTTTGGACACGCTAGAGGCAGGAAACATGTTCCCAATGTTGGGGGAGTCCAGAACCAGGGGCCACAGTTTAAGAATAAAAGGTAAGCAATTTAGAACGGAGATGAGGAAACAATTTTTCTCACAGAGTTGTGGATCTGTGGAATTCACTGCCTCAGAGGGTAGTGGAGGCTGGTTATCTGGATACTTTCAAGAGAGAGCTCGATAGGGCTCTTGAAGATAGCGGGGTCAGGGGATATGGGGAGAAGGCAGGAACGGGGTACTGATTGTGGATGATCAGCCATGATCACATTGAATGGCGATGCTGGCTCGAAGGGCCGAATGGCCTACTCCTGCACCTATTGTCTATTGAGTCGATGTGTTACTCCAGCATTTTGAGTGTTAGCGTAAAGATCACTTGGTTCGAGTTTCTGGACATGGTGATGTTGAACAATGCAATGCTATTACTGAATAAACAAAAAAATAGTGGAAACGGAAACATGGGTCTTTTTTGCTTTGTCCCAGAGAACAAACATTCATTCGTTAAGTAATTTAAAATAACCATTTCAAACTGTGTCATTAGCAATAATCAAAATTCTATTGGAGGAATATTATTGACTTTGGGAGATGTGTTTACTAAAATCAGTTTTAAACTTTTGTTGCATTTAAAGAAGGCTGCAAAATCTCCCTCTAGTCAATCTGTGTTTACATGCTTTTGATTGGATTGAATTGATTGCCAGATGCAGCAGGGAAACAGGCCTTTCGGCCCACACTAATTCTGTGTTATCCCACTTTCGCATCCAATCCCTACACACTCAGGGCAATTTACAGAATCCAATTAACCTACAAAACTTTGAGGTGTGGGAGGGAAGCTGGAGCACCTGGAGATAACCCACTCAGTCACAGGTAAAACATGCAAACTTGACACAGACAACATCTGAGATCAAGATTGAACCGAGTCTGGCACTGCGAGATAGAAGCTCTACCGGCTGTGCCACTTTGCCAGAACAAGAACAGGTACTTTGGCTCACAATGTTTGTGCCAAACATGATGCTAAGACCAACTCTTACCTGCCTGCATATAATCCATGCCACTATCGTATCAGCCTCAACCACCAGCTGGCAGCTTGTTCCTGGCACCCACCATCCACTATGTTAAAAGAAAAACTGCCCTGCACATCTCCTTTAAACTTTGCCCCTCTCACCTTAAAGCTATACCCTCTTAGTATATATTTTTTTCCATTCTGGGATAAAAGGTTCTGACAGTCTACCTTACCTAGGGCGGCACTGTGGCGCAGCAGTAGAGTTGCTGTCGTGCAGCGCCGGAGACCTGGGTTCGATCCTGACCAGGGGTGCTGTCTGTACAGAGTTCTCCCTGTGACCGTGTTGGTTTTCTCTGAGATCTTCAGTTTCCTCCCACAGTCCAAAGACACACCTAGTCCTAGGGCCAGAACATTGTATGCACAGCTGTTCTTTGGAGAAACTGTCCGAAAATTACAATAGAGAAAAACACTTGTTCATTCACCACCAATCAAGCCAGTTCAGGTGGCTTATCTCTCCATTTTCTCTGTTTTCTAGCCATGTATTAGTTTTCCTTTCACTCCATTCCTTTTCTATCAGATTCTTCACTCTTGTCAGCCTTGACTGGTGTTCTTTGCACTTCTGTTGAGATGGGAAGTGTATTTGCCCGCCTGGTCCTTTAAAACATAAGGTGGCTTAATTTGCACTGATGCCTAGAATATGCACCTCACAAATCCGGCACGGTGGCGCAGTGGTAGAGTTGCTGCTTTTCAGCGCCAGAGACCCGGGTTTGATCGTGACTACGGGTGCTGTCTGTACAAAGTTTTACCGTCTCCCCGTGACTGCGTGGGTTTTCTCCAGGTGCTCCGGCTTCCTCCCACACTCCAAAGACGTGCAGGTTTATTGACTTGGTAAACATTGTAAATTGTCGCTAGTGTACGCTTGTTGGCGCGGATTCGGTGGGCTGAAGGGCCTGTTTCCGCGCTGTATCTCCAAACTAAACTAAACTAAAGCCATAACTCGCTGCAAAGTTGAGGCTACTTTGAGTAACTATGCCAAGCTTAACCCTACAGAATCTATCTGTGTTGAGGAGCAGCAAGGAAATCTGAACCCAATCCAGAAATAAAAAGTAAAAAATGGACAGATGGGAAGGAATTAAACTCCACCGTAATGTGATATTTTGCAGTTATCTTAACTATCCAATACAATTCTAAACATCTCTCAAAGCAATTAATTTAATTAGAACACCTTTTAAAAATGGGTTTTGTTTCGACCAGCAGTCATATTTTAGGTAAGTTCATGATGAATATTTCAAAATGACAATCGGCTTCATTGTACCAGGATGATCAGCTGAAAAACCTTGCTTCTATATCCTGTTATTTAATTGTTTTCCTGAAATCATATCTGCTTGCAAATGCGTGCTAATCCTCAGATGCACATTTTCCACTCACACGTTTAATATTTGTTGCAAGGATTACACAAATATAATATTACAGCAAATTAATGTTGCTTATACTCAGTTTATAAAAACCAGTCCATTTTTCCTCACCTCATTGTAATCTATTTTACTCATAAACTTGACCGATCCTGCTTAAAAAAACAATTTTAAAGTTGCTGTTGGTGATTGTAAAATAATTATGAAGTGCCACTAACCTGCGGAAGGTGGAAAAGTGGAGACCCAAGCCTTCTCTCCCCCAACCCAACAATCAACCTCTCCTTACCTGGATCAACCTATCACTTATGCAGACACAAAATGCTGGAGTAACTCAGTGGGTCAGGCAGCATCTCTGAAGAAAAGGAATATGTGATGTTTCAGGTTGAGACCCTTCTTCAGACCTCTTCTTCAGACTTTGGTGCATCTGCAGTTCCTTCCCACGCAGTTCTGAAGTCTCCCATTCCTTCTCTCCAGAGATGCTGCCTCCTGCATTTTGTGTCTATGTTTGGTGTAAACAAGCATCTGCAGTTCCTTCCTACATATCCACATATCATTTTTGAGCTCTTGCCTCAACCTTTCCCCTCATCTTTTTTTTTACCAAATATCTCCCCTCTACTCTGACCTGAAATATCATCTGTCCATTCCTCTACAAATGCTATTTGACCCCTTGAGATATTCCAGCACTTTGTTTTTTTTGTGCATAGAACAATGGATCCTGGATGTGCCCCTGCTGGTTCTCACTTAAATAGAGACATCGTTTTGCAGGGACACAGACATTGAAAGCAACGCTGTTGTGCATTGTTCATGAATTTTGAAATAGCATCATTACAATCTTGCATGTTAGAGAACAGCTTCAATAGGTGGTGCTATTGCCCCAAAAACTTGAAGTAGTAGTGAAGAAAAGAACATTAGACAAAGTAGGGATATTGATTGTGGAGGAAAGAACGGCAGATGATGGTTTAAATTGAAGATAAGCACAAAATGCTGGAGTCACTCAGCGGGACAGGCAGCATCTCAGGAAAGAAGGAATGGGTGATGTTTCAGGTCAAGAAAAGAAGAAGGGTCTCGACTGGAAACGTCACCCATTCCTTCTCTCGTGAGATGCTGCCTGTCGGCTGAGTTACTCCAGCATTTTGTGTCTATCTAGGGATATATTGATTCACATGCAGCCACATGTGTTTTTGCAAATTTCACATCTGTGTTAAATATCATGGTACAATAATTTTGTTCATTTCACCAGCCCGTAGAAAGCATTCAGCCCCCAATGTTTAGCAGATGATCTGTTATTTAGGAGTCAACCAGGTTGCTATGGATGTGTTCATGTGTAGAGTTGATGTACAAACCTGCCAGATTTTGAAATATTGCAATGTTCAGCTTGGGCAGCTTATAACCCAGCGGTATGAATATTGAAATATCAAGCTTTAGGTAACAACCCACACCCCTGCGCCTTCTCCTCCCCTGCCCACCCCTTCCCTGTGTCCCACCCAGACATGCAACCATTTCTCCCACTGTCCTGTCCTTTTCTTCCTTTCTCTTCCCCTCCCCCATCTTCTCCCACCTATATCCCTTCCTCTGCACATTTTACTCCTCTCCTTATCTTACATCGTTTTGTCTCGTTTTCCACCCATCTGCCGATCAAATCCTCCTCGTCTGTATCCACCTATCACTTGCCGGGCGTTGTCCCACCCCCACCTCTTTTCTAGCTTTCTCCCCCCCCCCCACTACATTCATTCTGTATAAGTGTCTTGACCGGAAAAGTCAGATATTCAAGTACCCTAGAGATGCTGCCTGGCCCGCTGAGTTACTCCAACATTTGTGTTTAGAAAAAATATATGTTGATCAATTTCTCCCATGAAAGGGGAAGACTTTAAAGATTTGTGTTTTATGCTTATATTAATACTGCACTGAATGTCCCCTGAGTGTTCACCAGTCTGATACAGGCTCGTTCACCACTGAGATCCAGACAGAAACATACATAATTTATATGGGGAGGTCCAAGGACCAACTTTTTCTTGGCTTGGGAGGAAAATTAAGGAAGTAGTTTTGTGTGAGAAATGAGTAAGGTGCACTCATTAAATTATGACCCATAACTACTTACACTTTATATTTATTAGCTGAGTAGTTAGTCACAAAACCTTGCTGACTTTGGCCCATTTTATCATGTGCTTCTAAGTACTTGGAAACCTCATCCTTAATATTGGACTCTAAAATCTTACCAACCACTGAAGTCAGGCTAACCGGCCTATAGTTCCCCCTCTTTTGCCCCGCTCCCTCCTTGAACAGTGGAGTAACATTTACAATCTTCCAGTCCTCTGGGACCATTCCTGACCCTAGTGATTCTTGAAAGATCACCACTAATGCCTCCATAATCTCTGAAGCTACCTCTTTGCTACAAGTTTATATTCTGCTCCAGATCTCACAGGATTTCTTTCAGATTAAAAGATTTAATTTTTTTCCTGGCTGAACAGTTGTGTTCTTGCTCATTTCTTCAAGTAGGCCTTTTAGAAGTTGCATCCTAGTTCCCTCCTGGCGTGGGAACTGTGGTTTGAATGGCAGCCTCCAAAGGTGTCAATTTTTCCATGATGCAAAAGCTCCTTGTCAGAGATGATCGTTACACTGGAAAGTTTCCATTTATATAATTAGTTAACGTCAGAAACAATGGGGTCAGTCTGCTTACACTGCAAAAGACGTCTTCTCCTGTTAACACTACCATGGGATCTTTAATCGGCAGCTTGGTAGTGGTGTTTCCAAGGCAGTGAAGATGCTGTAATAATAAGGCATATGTGGAATAATTACTGATAGCATCAGAAGATTTTAAAAGGATAGCACCAATGGTGAGAAAGTACAGAGACAAAAGGGAACAAACACTATTGCTTTCAAAAGAAATAATATCCAAAATAACATTTTACATGTTTTTGTTTTGTGGACAGAAGGCAATAGATCGGGGAATAACCTTTGTGCGGGTGATGGTGAAGGGATTGGGACCTGGCAGAATGGTGAGTTATACATCGATTTCACACTGCTGAAGTGGTTTTTGTTACAGGCTATTCCCAGGGAAACGAACACCCAACTTATGTCTGCTACTACACATGAACGATCTCCCGTGATATTATTAAATACAAAAGTCCAACGTAGATACATATTAGTTTAGTTTAGAGATACAGCATGGAAACAGACCCTTCGGCCCACCGGGTCCATGCCAACCAGCGATCGCTGCACACTAATACTATCCTACACACACTGGGGACAATTTACAATTTTACCAAGCCAATTAAACTACAAACCTGGTCGTCTTTGGAGTGTGGGAGGAAACCGGAGAAAACCCACGTGGTCACAGTGGGGATGTACATACGGACAGCCCCCGTAGTCAGTATCGAACCCAGGTCTCTGGCACTGTGAGGCTGTAACTCTACCTCTGCACCACCATGCCGCCATGTGTTTGTTCCTACCAAAGGTAGAACTCAGTTTCCTCTCACTCTCCACTTTTAGTCATTGTTCTTTCTCATCAGTCGTGTGTGCTTTTGATGCCACTCATTACAATGCTGTGGAGGTTTGGTTACCATATCAAGTGATTTTTGTGTTTCCCCTATTTACAGACAAAATCAACATGGGTGTCTGTAAAAATGCAATCTGCTCATTATCTGGGAACATCCTGTGTTCCTTTGTGTTTATCAATCCCTTTGTATCTCTAGAAGCAGTTCCAAAGTGATAGAAAATATCAAATGCATAGGCTTTGCCCTGCCCCCCCCCCTCTCTTGCAGATTTCTTCCCTCCCTACAATCAGTCTGAAGAGGGTCCCGATCCAATACTTTACCTATCCATCCTCTTCAGAGATGTTGCCTGACCTACTGAGTTATTCAAGCACTTGTTTCTATTCATTTATCAAACACATTTTTGACATATCCACACGTATTTGCTCAACAATCAGTTGTGTGTAAATTGAATAATATCTTCTTGAATGAATGTTTATTGTTTTAATATCCACTTTTATTAACTCGGAAGAATGCTGAACACTTGGACTGATTCTGTAGTCGCAGTTGATAAAGAATGGGGAAAACATCAGTGGACATGTCAGAGCTGACCATAAACGGATAAAGCAGCCACATAATGCATAATTCTTTACACGGTTCGCTGTGTATGTGATATATTTAATACTGCGATGGGTTTGTTTTCAACTGGGAGAAAAATGGATTTAACAAAGTGCTTGATTTCTTTTGTTCAGCAGAGAAGTTTTGCCTAAGGCAATCAGTAAATTACTCTCACCAATGTAAATCAATGAACCTTCGCCAATTTTAGTTTAGTTACGAGATACATTGCGGAAACAGCCCCTTCAGCCCACCAAGTCCACGCCGACCAGCGATTCCCCGCACACACTCAACACTATCCTACACACTTGGGACAATTTACCATTTGCAATTTTACCAAGCCAATTAACCTCCATGAATAAAGACTTTTTTTGACATTTGGTTTCCCAAAACAGTGTACAATTCTGGCCTCTTGCACACCCTGGATTTCATTTGCTATCATCATCGAGTCCTCAACCAGGACACAGATACTGGAATTTCCCGTGGCCTTTCTACTTTAAAACCCCTGTTCCTACTAGCTCTTTAAGTGGCTTTATGTGAAATATTTCTGAAGTAAGGTGCAGTCTGAAGTAGGGTCCCAACCCAAAACGTAGCCTATCCCTGTCCTCCAGGGATGCTGCCGGACCCGCTAAATTACTCCAGCACTTTGTGCTCTATGTACGATTCCAGAGTTTGCAGTTTCTTCTGTCTATTTATGTTAAACTTTGTTTCAGTTCAGTTTAGTATCGTCACGTGTACCGATGTACAGAGAAAAGCTTTTGTTACGTGCTAACCAGTCAGCGGCAAGACGAAACGTAATTACAATGGAGCCATTTGCAGTGTACAGATATATGATAAGGGAATAACGTTTAGTGGAAAGTAAAGCCAGTAAAGTCCGACCAAAGAGAGTGCGAAGGTCACCAATGAGGTAGATAGTAGTTCAGGACTGATAACACCACTGTGGCACCGGCTACTATTATTGGGCTTTCAATAATGTAGGTTCTAAGAAACTATGAGAAAGGATGATGGAGCAGAAATAAATAATCTGGTTGGTCAGTTGAGAATTGAGAACCATCCATGTTGGGATAAGTCCTCAGACAAGTTAAATCCTCAGATTCCCTCCCCATAAGGGCATTGGTGAACCAGCTGGATTTTTATTCATTTACCTTTAGTTCAGATTTCTGAATTCTAGTGCAGTAATCTTACTGCTGCTCCAGCACACTGAAAAAAGTGTGAGCAAAATATTACCACAACCAGAGTTAGACTTAATTTGGTTTGTTTTATTTCCAATCACTAAATGACCGCAGGGATGTGGGCTCTAGGTAAACAAGGCATTTGGAGTATGTTTAAGAAGGAACTGCAGATGCTGGAAAATCGAAGGCAGGCAGAAATGCTGGAGAAACTCACCCGGTGAGGCAGCATCTATGGAGCGAAGGAAATAGGCAACATTTCGGGTCGAAACCCTTCTTCAGTCTGAAGAAGGGTTTCTACCCGAAACGTTGCCTATTTCCTTCGCTCCATAGATGCTGCCTCACCCGCTGAGTTTCTCCAGCATTTTTGTCTACCAAGGCATTTGGAGTATTGTTCTGTTCACCCAACTATTGTAAGGATCTGCAGCTTTTTGAGAGGGTGCAGAAGAGGTTTGCCAGAATAGTTAGACCAGTTTAGTTTTGTTTATTGTCACAGGTACCAGGGCTGCCAACTCTCACGCTTTGAGCGTGAGACTCAGGCATTTCGACAAATTCTCACGCTCTCACGCTGATCACAAATTTCTCACGCTCTGTCGTGAGAAATTCTGTGATCAACGAGAATTTAAAAACTCGTATCAACTGCACGGGCCGCGGGTGTTGGAGAGCTGGGGCTGAGGGAGCGATGGAAGCAGAAGCAGTGGCGGAGGGCGGATGCGGACGGGGATCCGGGGCTGGCGAGTGTTTTCCGGGCTGGCGAGTCGCTCGCTGCAGCTCCGGCCATGGAACAGCCTCAGTGCAAGAGTCCCAGGCCGTCGGAAGCGTTGCGCCACTGTCTTTAGAGTCTCTGTGCCGAATTCGCCCAGTTGACCGGCATGGACCAGGCAGCGTCTTTGGAGAGAAGGAATGGGTGACTTTTCTGGTCGTGACCCTTCTAAGGGTCTCGACACGAAACCTTTAGAAGGGTCTCGACCCGAAACGTCACCCATTCCTTCTCTCCAGGGATGCTGCCTGTCCCGCTGAGTTACTCCAGCATTTAGTTTAAACTCTTCGCATTTAAACCAGCATCTGCAGTTCCTTCTCGCACAATGAGACCCAACAAGACGACTTTAAAGCTAGTACCACTCCGGTGGGGGAGGGATGGAGAGAGAGGGGATGTTAAAGAAATCGATATTCATACTCCATCGGGGAAATTAGTTGATATCTGTCTTTAATTTGATATTTTGTTCATCTTTAAACGTAAGTCTTGGATTCATGTGTCACCGGAACAAATAAGCAAAGGCAAGATGGTAAATATATACTACTAATTAACTTCAGAAAATGAAGCTTGTAGAGATGAACTTTGCCCTTCACTTTACAAAGAATTACCTCCGGGATTATGCAGTAAATGTCATTCAAATACTCTGCAACCTTGGGATAATATTGTTCATGTTCAAATCCGATAGGTCAGTCTTGATTTGTTCAATATTATAATTAGTTCAAAGACACAGCGTGGAAACAGGCCCTTCGGTCCCTCGAGTCCGTGCCGACCATCAATCACCCGTTCACACTGGTTCTATATTATCCCACTTTCTCATCCACTCACTACACACTAGGGGGCAATTTACAGAGGGCCAATTAACCTACAAACCCGCACGTCTTTGGGATGTGGGATGAAACCGGAGCACCCGGAGGAAACCCACGCAGTCACAGGGAGAACGTGCAAACTCCACACACACAGCACCCGAGACCAGGATCGAACCCGGGTCTCCTGCGCTGTGGGGCATTAATTGTAATGCTAATACTTGGGCCTCCGCTGATATGCCGGGATGATTACCCAGTATTACTGATTATTAATCCATTGTATTATTGATTATACATGTTGCGCCCGTTCTCCTTTATCTGTACATTGTGAGCGGCTTGCTTGCATTTACCGGATAGTACGCAACGAAAGCTTTTCCCTGTACCTCGCTATAGGTGGAAATAGTAAACTAAATCAATCTATTTACATGTATCTGTGTGTTGTTGCTTTAACCGGCCTGTTAAGGTGCAGCAACTGAGAATGTCATTGTTCTGATGTCGCCACAGGCGACAACTAAACACTCTTGTCTTCATTCTACACTTGAAATTACCACAATGACATTTAAGCGGCATTTGGACAGGTACAAGTGTAGGAAGGAACTGCAGATGCTGGTTTAAACCAATAGTCACAAAGTGCTGGTGTAACTCAGCGGGTCAGGCAGCATCTCTGGAGGGAAGGAATGGGTGACGTTTCGGGTCGAGACCCTTCTTCAGACTGAAGGTTTGGTTAATTGGCTTGGTATAAGTGTAAATTGTCCCTAGTGTGTGTAGGATAGTGTTAATGTGCGGGGATCGCTGGTCGGTGCTGACTCGGTGGGCCGAAGGGCCTGTTTCCGCGCTGTATCTCTAAACTGAACCCTGTCCGGCTAGCAGGGCTGTGTAGGGCCGAGTGCCGGGACACAGTGACATCTGGCTCTGATCTCCACAAAGCCAATCATGTATAGACCAGCGCCACAGATCAATGGGCCTCTGGTGCTTGGAGTCAGTCCACAGACAGAGAGGAAATTGGCTGTTACTCCGGCTTTTTGTGTCTATCAGTTACTTGGAGAGTGGGCTGGACAACGAGTGATGCAGCTGGTCACGGCTCCCCTGATCTACGCTATTCCCACACACTTATGGGCCTGTCCCACTGAGGCGACTCTTTAGGCGACTGTCAGGGACTAGTTTTACTAGCATTCACCTACGACACCTCGCGACAACCTCCGACAGCAAAAATGGTTGCCACTGTCGCTTGTAGTCGCCCAAAAGATCGCCTAAGTGGGACAGGCCCTTCAGGCTGTGGCTCGGTGCATCCCTCGGGCTTGGTCTCTCGCAATTTCTCACTCACAACTCTCACCCAATGTTGGCAGCCCTGCGTGTACCAAGGTATAGTGAACTGCTTTTGTTGTGTGCTAACCAATCAGCGGAAAGACTATCCATGACTGCAATCAAGTCATCCACAGTGTACAGATACAAGATAAAGGGAATAATGTTTAGTGCATGGTAAAGATAGTCCGAGGGTCTGCAGTCAGGTAGATGGAAGCCCAGAGCTGCTCTTTCTGTAATACTGTCCGGATTGGAGGGTTCTATCTATAAGGAGAGGTTGGACAAACTTGGATTGTTTTCTCTGAAACGATTTAGGTTAAGTAGAGGTATATAACGTTATGACAGACGTAGATATGGTAGACGGTCAGAATCTTTTTCCCATGGTGGAAATGTCAAAGACCAGAAAGCATGGCTTTAAGGTGAGAGGGAAAGGTTTCAAGGATACGTGCAGGGCAAGTTTTTTAATACAGCGTGTTGGTTGTTGGAATGTGCAGCCAGGGGTGGTGGTGGAGGAATATACAATTGTCATGATGAAGAGGTTTTTGGATAGGCTCATGTATATGCAGGGAATAGAGGGATATGGACATGTGCAGGCAGAGGAGATTAGTTTAACTTAGCATCATGTTCGGCACAGACATTGTGGGCCAAAGTGCCAATGCTGTGTTGTACTATTCTACGCAACAAGATGTGTCTCCATACAAAAAGCAACTGTGAAATAAGAGTATTACCCAGGCCAAGTATTAGTTTAGGTCCTGGTGTGGTCACGTTTCTAGTCACTATAATACAATTGGGTGGCACAGCGGTAGAGTTGCCGCCTTACAGCACCAGAGATCCAGGTTCGATCCTGACTACGGATGCTTGTATGTACGGAGTTTGTACCTTATCCTCATGACCTGCGAGGGTTTTCTCTGGGTGCTCCGTTTCCCTCCCACACTCCAAAGACGTACAGGTTTGTAGATTAATTGGCTTGGTAAAATTGTAAATTGTCCCCAGTGTGTGTAGGATAGTGCTAGTGTGTGGGGATCGCTGGCGGACTTGGTGAGCCGAAGGACCTGTTTCTGCGCTGTATCTCTAAACTAAATTGGAGTAGCATTTCACTCGAAATAATACAAATAAAATATACTAATTGGACTGGGAGAGTGTGTAATCCATCTTGCGATTAACCAATTTAACTACATTATACATTACACGTTATGTTAATGTGATCTGAAATACATTAACATATTGTATGTGGTGTGAAAGATTAAGAAAACATGAAACTGAAAATACATTTGCCTCAGCAAGCTGACTTCCTCTGTCCCCCTGTACCTTGGGGAAAAACATATTGAGATTTTACAACCCCAGAGATGACTTCTCAGAACACCGCATGCAAACATTATTCATTATAATATCCCAGACTGCTCAGAGATTAGTTCTTAGCAAATTAACTTAAGGAATGCTTATTTAGTAAACCAGACCTGATGCTGCATCTACTGATGGCATTAGTCCATTCACTCAATTATCTCATGGCTGTTAGTCTCCAGGCTGATAGTTTCTCCCTCTTGGCCTTAATACCCAAGTACTTATTATTTTCAAACTTGTTTGAAAAGCTAATTTATAGGAGACAGCACAATCTGTACATTTGTAGTTGTGGTAATTTTGTTACAGGGAGAGGGTATTGAGCAAGTTGCCTGTATTGTTGCATATTTACCATATTTATGCATATGACCAGGGAGCAGTGCTGAACCTCATTGGTGAACCTCGGACTATCCTTGATCGGACTTTGCTGGCTTTAACTTACACTAAACGTTATTCCCTTATCATGTACCTATACATTGTAAATGGCTCGCTTGTAATCATGTATTGTCTTTCTGCTGACTGATTAGTGTGCAACAAAAGGTTTTCACTGTACCTCGGTACACGTGACAATAAACTAAACTCAACTTATGCTTTTAGTCAGAGAGTCATACAGCACGGAAACAGGCCCTTCGGCCCAACTTGCCCATGTTGACCAAGATACCCCATTTACGTTAGTCCCACCTGCCCGCGTTTGGTCCATCTAAACCTTTCCTATCCATGTACCTGTCCTTTTACTCTGATCCCAATTCCTTTGTAATCTTTTTCTCCTTGTGTTTTTCAAATTCCCTGTGCGTTTAGCTCTGTATCATGTTTCTTGAATGCACTGAAACCATATGACAGATGATAAAATTAAGGACTCATAATATCCAAAGCATACTTGCAGCACCGATAAATGAGCAACCAGGCCCCTTTATTTCAGGAGCTTGTCTCTGCATTTTCATTGGGGGCGAGAAGGAAAAGATAGGTAGACATGAGTCTGTTTTAGTTTTTAGTCTTAGAGATTCAGCACAGAAACAGGCCCTTCGGCCCACCGGGTCCGCACCGACCAGCAATCCCGCACACTAACACTATCCAACACAGACTAGTGACAATTTTACATTTATACCTGTACGTCTTTGGAATGTGGGAGGAAACCAAAGATCTCAGTGAAAACCCGCGCGGTCACGGGGAGAACGTACAAACTCCGTACAGACAGTGCCCGCAGTCAGGATCTAACCCGGGTCTCTGTCGCTGTGATACCTTTACCACTACGCCACCGTGCCGTGTGTGTGTATATATTATTCATGTGATGTAAGGTTGCATTCTTCATGTTCCTGCTGCTTGTTCTGTCACTATTAAATCCTCTTGACTGATAAATCTTTGCATCTATAATGCCCATCTTTTCCAAAGAGAGTACGATGCATCAGGCCTAATGATAGCTGCGGGGAAAGACGAGGAGGAAACCACAAAAGATGCCACTTGAGAACAAGTGGATGGGATATTCATGGCCCATTTATACAGGCCCATGATCAAGAATTTTGTGAAGCATGGTTTCTAATCTGGGTATGATTCAATGATGCATCTGCTCACTTAACCTCCATACATGGCCATCATCAATCAGGGTATTGACGATAGAAACAAGGAACCAGGCAGCACAGCGGGCAGAGCTGCTGCCTCACAGCACCAGTGACCCGGGGTTGATCCTAACTACGGGTGCTGTCAGTGCGGAGTTTGTACGTTAGTGAGTTCGCATTTGGAGTATTGTGTTCAGTTTTAGTCTCCTTGCTATGCAAAGGCTATTGTGAAACTGGAAAGAGTGCAGAGAAGATGTGTGAGGACGTTGGCAGGACTTGAGTTGTAGAGACCTATAGGAGTACTTTATCCTTGGAACGCAGGAGGCTGAGGGGTGACCTTATCGAGGTGTATAAAATTACAAGGGGAATAGATAGAGTGAATGCACCGTTTTTTACTTTGAGTAGAGAAATCCATTACCAGAGTGCACACGTTTAAGGTGAGAGAGAAGAGACAGAGTGGCAACTTTTTTGCACAGGTGGTGGGTGCATGGAGTGAACTGCCTGGGGAGGTAGTTGAGGCAGGCACTATAACAACATTTAAAAGACATTTGGACAGGGACATGGAGTGGAAAGATTCAGAGGGATATGGGCCAAACGCGGGCAGGTGGGGATAGTGTAGATTCAGGTAGATAGAGTGGTAAAGAAGGTATATGGACTACTTGCCTTCATTGGTCAGGGCATTGAGTACAAGAGTCAGAAAGTCATGAATGTCGATCAATAAGACTTTGGTTTGGCCACAAGTGGAGTTTTGTGTGCCGTTCCCGTCACCCCATTACAGGAAGGATGTGGAGGCGACAGAGTGTCGGTGGCTGAAGGGTCATAGAATTATGACAGACATAGATTAGTAGATGGTCAGGGTGGAAATGTCAGGGACAAGAGGGCATAGCTTTGCGTTAAGAGGGGCAAAGTTTAAAGGCTTGTTTTTTTTTACCCAGTATTGTGGGGGGCTGCCAGGGTGGTGGTGGAGCCAGATACATAGTGGAGTTTAAGAGGATTTTCGATTGTAGAATGGAGGGATATAGATCATGTGCAGGCAGACAAGATGAATATAGCTTGACATGATGTTGGGCACAGACATTCCTGTGCTGCACCTTTCTACGTTCCAGTTAGCAGTAGACCTAGAGTGCCTCATCTTATGTGAAGATGCACCAGCAAGCCCTGACATGAAGTAAAATGTCAGTTATGGTGAGCTTCAAAACTAATTGTGTAATTAGAAGCATTTGCAGGAAGAGGTCACTGATCGCACTATGTGCATGACTCCAGGTGTTTCTTTCTTTCACTTCCCATCTCCAGAGGACGGAAGTCGAATTAGTGTCTTTATCACCATCCAAAATTAATTTAGTTTTCTTTCGTATTGAGATACAGTGCGGAAACAGGCCCTTTGGCCCCACCGAGTCCGCGCCAATCAGCAATCCCCGGACACACACAATCCTACACACTAGGGACAATTTCCAATTTACCAAGCCAATGAACCTAAAAACCTGTACGTCTTTGGTGTGTGAGAGGAAACCGGAGCACCCGGAGAAAACTCACGCAGGTGACAGGGAGAACGTACAGACGGCGCCCGTAGTCAGGATGGAACCCGGGTCTCTGGCGCTGTAAGGCAGCAACTCTACCGCTGCGCCACCGTCTTGTTCAATGGCCTTGAAGTGCATTTAAGAGTATGGACATTAACAATGAACTGTTGTTTTTCCATTGCAGTCTGCCATAAAAGGACTAAGCATGGGTGGCCTTCAGGTGGTTTCGATCACGGATAACACTCCGATCCCCCACAATGGCTGCCGGCCGCGCAAAGCACGCAGGATGTGAAGCCTTGTCCTGTGCACCGAATGAGGACACCAACATTATTGCAGAATGGCCAGTATCCAACACACTGCAACATGAGCTGTGCTGAAATGTTTGCACTCTAATTACGAGAGGCTTATCTTGGAAGTGAGAGGAACAGCCAAATCAGACTGTGTGGGTAAATGATGAGAACATACCTTCTAATTCAGTGTGTAGAGCCTGATGGACAATGTGTAGGAAGGAACTGCAGATGCTGCTTTAAACCGAAGGTAGACACAAAAAGCTGGAGTAACTCAGCGGGTCGGACAGTATCTTTGAAGAAAAGGAATAGGTGACGTTTCGGGTCGCGACCCTTCTTCAGTCTAACCCGAAACCTTAATCTGAAGAAGGGTCTTGACCAGAAACGTCACCTATTCATTTTCTCCTGGGACGTTGTCTAAACCGCTGAGTTACTCCAGCTTTTTGTCTCTATTTTCTGATGGACATTGCGTTGATTTTCAAAGCACTGAGACTCCTCAACAGCACAGACAATTGTAAGAGGTGTCAACAAATAAATTGTGAAAATATACCAACGTGTATGTCAACTTTTTTTGCATTCAAAAGCAGCCCGCTTTTTCGTGGTAATGGTTTATTTTTTAATTCCAAACCTTAAAACTCTGGATGTGTCAGGAGGGACTGCAGATGCTGGTTTAAACTGAAGACAGACACAAAAAGCTGAAGTAACTCAGCGGGTCAGGCAGCATCTATGGAGAAAAGGGAGAGGTAACTTTTCAAGTCGAGACCCTTCTTGGTGTGAAGAAGGGTCTCGGCCCAAGACGTCACCTATTCCTTAAAACTCTGAACATCACTGCATTTTTGAAGTTGTGTAGTTGATAACTGCAACGGTTTGCAAAACTGCAAACACTTTAACTGCCCCTCTCATTCCCGCACTGATCTTTCTGCCCTGGGTCACCACCATTGTCAGAATGAGGCCCCATGCAAACTGGGGGAACAGCAACTCATATTTCTGTTGGGCAGCTTACAATTCAAAATGACTTCTCTAACTTCAAGTAACCCTTGCTTTCTCTCTCTCTTTCCTCACCCTAGTTCTCCGACTAGTTTAATTGTCCTCCTGATTAAATATTATTGATGTATGCCTCGTTGTCACCTTCCCCACAACTAACAATGAACCAATCTACAAATCCATAAACACCATCCCTATTGATGTATGTTTTCACTCCTTACCCTTCCACATCTCCCTCTCCCCTGACTCTCGGTCTGAAGAAGGGTCTCAACCCGAAACGTCACCCATTCCTTTTCTCTGCGGATGCTGCCTGTCCCGCTGAGTTACTCCAGCATTTGGTGTCTTAACAGTGGAGGATAAAATAGAAAGGATGAAAGTTTGTCTGCTCTCCACCCTGGACGTGTTTCCCGGTCTAATCATTTAATGTTCGCCGTGTTCCCAGTGCAGTTTGAGTCGTATGATGAGCTAATTCAGCTCGGAGCTGAAGCATTTACACTGATACTTGGGTTGTAGTATGAATGAATTATTGTTCATCAAATTCTGTTAATATTAATTAAAGCTCGACTTCCCACTCAGCAGGGGGGCTGCTGGCTGCAACAACTAATTCTACCCCAGTGAAGCTGTCCCTGACAATAGACCCACAACCTTCACGAATACATTAACGATATTAATGAACACTTCCTCCACTTTCCACGTCTCGTTCAGTTGCAGATTAGTCGGGATGATATTAGAAATGAAGACAAAGGCAGGCTCCAAACTTGTAACCTTGCATGAGTATTGATGGCAGGGAGACACAGCTGCCACGCTGCATACCTTGGCCACCCACGCATTAATTGAGATGCACAAGGACTAAGGACGGCACCCTACTAGGGCTGTATCAGTGGGGAACGAAAATGAACCCGAACCATTGCTTTAATAACGTCCCAGAAATATCCACTTGGTTTAAATGCTGAACGCTTGACTGGAATAGCAGTTTAATCAAAACTATCTTTTTAGTAGGCCCTCCGGAGAATTTCATTATTGGCTGCAGTGTTCCTGTAAGGAATGATTTGAGTAATTATCTGTCAATCCTCCCAATTTGGCGGTGGCCCGAGTAAGTGGAAAATGGGAAAATCAGCACTCAAATATATTTGAACATGCTTCTGGAATTGGTGCAAGGCACACAGGGTTATGTAAGAGGCCTGCGGAGAACCAGCCCTTACAGGACCCTGTTCTGCTACCACCTCTCTTTTCTAACTTCCCCCCCCCTCCCCCCACTACAATCAGTCTGAAGAAGGTGTGAAACGTCACCTATTCATATCCTCCAGAGATGCTGCCTGACCTGCTGGGTTCCTCCAGCACTTTGTGTTTTGCTCAAGGTTCCAGCCTCTGCAGTTTCTTGTCATAGAGTCTTACAGTGTGGAAACAGGCCCTTCGGCCCAACTTGCCCACACCGGCTATCATGTCCCATCTGCACTAGTGCCATCAGCTTACATTTGGCCCATATCCCTCTAAACCTATCCTATCTATGTACCTGTCTTATTGTTTCATAAAAGTCGCGATAATACCTGCCTCAACTACCTCCTCTGGCAGCTCGTTCGATTCACCCACCACCCTTTGTGTGAAAAAGTTACCCCTCAGATTCCTATTAAATCATTCCCCCCGCACCTTAAACCTATGTCCTCTGGTTCTCAATTCCCCAACTCTGGGCAAGAGACAACGTCTCCCTGATCTATTCCTCTCGTGATTTTGTACAGTAGCAATTCTTCAAAGTTTTCCATCGGATAGCATGGGGACCATCAGAGAGCGAGGTGGGCCATCGGAGAGTGAGGGAGAGCCGAGGAAGGACGCCGAGAAAAAAGGGAGCTCCGCCTGCTGCAACGTGCGGCAGGAGGCAGTAGATGGGACTTCGGTGAACTTTGCTAACTTTGTGTACTTGTGTACTGCCTGGATGAGGTCTGCTACATGATTTTACCAGGCTGCGTACACACAAAACATTTCATTGTATCGAGGTACATGTGACCATAAAGGAACATTGAATCATTGCACTCTCCATCTTATTTATATCCTGTCCCTTTTATCCTGTACTTGTACACTGTGGACGGCCTAATTGTAATAATAAACTGAACAAAACCATTGAAAACCTTGCTCGCTAACACACCACCAACTTTCATGTCATCTGTAAACTTACTTATACCTCATACCTCATACGTCATACCTCCTACCAGTCTGAAGAAGGGTCTTGACCCGAAACGTCACCTATTCCTTCGCTCCATAGATGCTGCCTCACCTGCTGAGTTTCCCCAGCATTTTTGTCTACCTAGTCATACCTCCTACAATCACTTAGAACTTTTCTACGTATTCTCTTTTATCTCATTAAAATACCTTTTCAGTTTTTGTTAGACTCTCTAGTACCAGTGCATGAAATTGCAGACGAAATGTGTAAGAAGGAACTGCAGATGCTGGTTTAAATCGAAGATCGACACATAAAGCTGGAGTAACGCAGCGTCTCTGGAGAGAAGGAATGGGTGATGTTTCGAGTCGAGATGCTTCTTCGGTCTGAACAAGGGTCTCGACCCGAATCGTCACCCATTCCTTCTCTCCAGAGATGCTGCCTGTCCCGCTGAGTTACTCCAGCTTTTTGTGTCTATCTTCCATGAAATTGCAGAACAGGCTTTGGCTTTATCACTCCGCTCTTCCCCAACGAATGTGCTTGGAGCAGAACAGCCTATAATGTACTTGCAGCTAATTCATGGATATGTACTCAACGCTGTGTCAATTCTTATAAGGTTCCCACAGCAGCTTTCCTTTTTATCTTCACTCTGTTCAGTATTTCTAGTTTTCATTTTTAACCCATTTTCCTGGCTTGCAACAACTTTCTGTTTTAAAGTTAAAAGGGGTGTCCCACTGTGGTGACCTAATTGGCGAGTTTAGAAGAGTTTGTCCTCGACTCATACTCGCAGCACGGTCGACACGAGGTCCTAGGAGGTCTTTGTAACTTTCCTTCATGCTCGAGAGTGGTCCCCGCCTACTAGTCTAGGCCTCAGCTAGGTCGCGGCATATTTTTCAACATGCTGAAAAATGCCCGCAAGTAAAAAAAGGTCGCCATGGAAAA
>CM075989.1:3492554-3524670 GCA_038087875.1 Malacoraja senta
AACAACTGGGAAGAAACGGTCCCTGAATCTAGGTGTGCGTTTTCACACTTCTATGCCTTTTGCCCGATGGGAGAGGGCAGAAGAGTGGCCTTGGTGCGACTCGTCCTAGATTATGCTGCTGGCCTTGCCGGGGCAGCGTGAGGTGTCAATGGAGCCAATGGAAGGGAGGTCGGTTTGTGTGATGGTCTGGGCTGCGTCCACAATTTGCTGTGATCTTGGATGAAGCTTCGGCTGCCGAGCTCACTCATGTTTGCACCGGCTGGGTCGGCTCTGGCACACGCTGCTGGCCTGGAAAGAAGGCACTTAGAAGTCAGAAGAGACATGAAAGGGATAAGAACAAGCAGGTGATGGAGGTTTATGGTCCATATGGATGCAGACGGGATCGTTTACATTGGCATCCCAGTTGGCACAGACACTGTGGGCCAAAGGCCATGTTCCTGTGCTGTACTATGAAGCATCAGAAGAGCGAGAATTATCATTTCTCGTTTCATTATCGTTTCAACTAATGTACCTTTAAAGAGAGAGGAAAAAAACCCAGTTGAGAACAATTTGTCTTTGTGTGAACTAATTGGATGGCGTTGTATTTCATGCAACACTCAGCTCAAACTCAATTAATTACCTCTTGTTTCCAAAGCTGGATCTCTTCCCAGTCACTGTCAAAGCAGGTGGGGAAATTGGGAGTTTGCTGCTCACTGCGAAGTGTTTGTGCCAGTATATGTATGCTGCGGTAAATGGGCTCCTGTTATGCTGCACACTTTGATTCATTGTACAATATTACTTAAAAAGAATTGAGTCAGGACCCCAATTTTGTGGTATCCAGTTGTGAAATAAGGGTGAACACTGAATAGACCCTGAATTAGTTTAGTAACACTGAACAAGGCCACCTTAGAGGGTGACACAGTGGAAGGAGTTGCTGCCTTACAGCGCCAGTGACCTGGGTTCGATCCTGACTACGGGTGCTGTCTGTACAGAGTTTGTACGTTCTCTCCATGACCACGTGGCTTTTCCCCGGGTGTTCGGGTTTCCTCCCACACTCCAAAGATGTACAGGTTTGTAGGTTAATTGGCTTGTGTAAAAGTTGTTGTCCCTAGTGTGTAGGATCGTGCTAGTACACAGGGATTGCTGGTCGGTGCGGACTCGGTGGGCTGAAGGGCCTGTTTCCGTGATGTATCTTTAAAAACTACAACTTACGAAATAGAAACAAGTTGGGAAGGTGAAATGATTTAGTTTAAAGAAAAAACATATATTGTAAATGAATCCCAGTAATAGATAAACAGCTTCATTTATCTGGAAAAATTGTGGATATCATTTTCAGGTGACAAAACTCTATCTGAAATGTTGGCCTGTAGTTTATTTCGAATGCCGGCCATTTCTGTCAATTTGCTGTTTTATTATTAAAATAACAAAGGAGGATGACTGAGGCTGAATCACAATACTCTGGGTTGCCAAGACAGCGGCAATTACTAGACTACTCAATTCTGAAAAGAGATGAGCCCAGCTCATCACTCGGGTCATTAGATGCCATTATGCCCATCAGCGCAGCACAGCTTTTTGTCATCCTTAACTCCGTACAGCATAGAAAGCTGCTGCAGTCTCTTTTTATGTCGGAAGGAACTGCAGATGCTGGTTTAAAGCAGATAGACACAAAATGCTGGAGTAACTCAGTGGGAAAGGCAGCACCTCTGGAGACAAGGAATGGGTGACGTTTCGGGTCGGGATCTTTCTTCAGACTGTTACTCTAAACCAAAAGCAGAGCTGATGAGGGAAATAGGTTAAATGTACAGAGTTTTTTTTAATGCAGAATAGGGGATCCAAGTTCCGGGGGGACATCCGTTTAGGGTGAGAGGGGAAAGATTTAATACGAACCTGAGGGACAAGTTTTTCCACACAGAGGGTGGTGGGTATATGGAGCAAGCTGCCAGGGGTGCTAGTACTATAACAACATTTAACAGACATTTAGACAGGTACATGGATAAGAATGCTTTGGAGCGAGACATGGGCCAAACGCGGGGACTTGGTCGGCATGGGCAAGGTGGGTCGAAGGGCCTGTTTCCACGCTGTATGACTCTACGACCAGATATCATATTCACTAATTGAACTAGTCAGGAATTGAAACTGTCCTATTGTAACGCATAACTGCGGTAAATAACTTTATTCATGTCTTTCCAAAAATTATTGCAACTGCCCCCTCCATTGACTCTTTTAAGTCAAGACTAAAGACTTATCTATACTCCCAAGCTTTTCCTGACGTCCTCTGAGTGAGGGCTACATGTATATATGTATGTAGTTTGTTTTGTTTGTGCTATTCTTATAACAAATGTAAAGCACTTTGGCCAACGAGAGTTGTTTTTTAAATGTGCTATATAAATAAATGTCTTGACTTGACTTGATCCAAGCATCCTTCATAGGGTCCCACATCAGTGAGACTGGTTACTCTAGTATTAATGCACATGGACCAAAGAATAAAACCAATATAACAGAGTCTGAAGAAGGGTCCCGACCTCAAACATCACCTATTTATCTTCCAGAGTTGCTGCCTGGCCCACTGAGTTACTCCAACACTTTGTATGCTTTTTAAATATGGCACAGAACCTAGAGTCCCACAGAAATTGTACGATTGCAGTATAGATCGAGCTCAACACAACACTGAAACAGAAATTATTTTGTTGGGTTTATATAGTGTTTCTTTTCTCAGGACGTCACCAAGTATTTTTCAGCCAATTAAATATTTCTGAAGTGTTGTGACTGGTGCCTTAACCAACACAGCAAATTACAGCTTGGATATCGATTCTCCAGCAACTGATGGTCTCGTATAAGCCGGACAAAATTCTGAGAGCTCAGTTGAAATTCCCTGATCGGCCACAGATGGCGTAGCGAGTGATGAGTGATGAAAGAGTTCCAGTCGTGTCCCTCTGTCGTGAATGAATTAAAAGGGCCTGGCCCACTTACGCGACCTTTACAAGCGACTGCTGACACTCGTGATAGATCGCCAACATGTTCAACATGTTGAAAATTCAGCCTGTATGGTCGTGAGTACGGAAGCTGAGACTCCTTCCTCCAACCCCCACCTCCTGTTCCTTCTCCCCTGAAATCACAGACATGCTCCACCTCGAAAGCGGCAGCATGTGATAGGGGAGGGAGCCCCATGGTAACCAAGGGGACACACTGAAAGAGAGTGCTGGAGTAACTCAGACGACTGAATCAGTCTGAGGAAGGGTCCCGGTCACCTATCCATGTTCTCCAGGGAATCTTCATAAGTTCATGCCACTGGAGTAGAATTAGGCCATTCAGCCCATCAAGTCAACTTTGCCATTCAATCATGGTTGATCTATCTTTTTCTCTCAATACCATTCTCCTACCTTCTCCCCATAACCCCGGTAACCATGCCGACCATCGACCACCCGTTCGCTCTCGTTCTACGTTATCCCATTTTCTCAACCACCACCTGCACGCGTGGGGCAATTTTACACAGGTCAATTAACTTACAATTTTGCACGTCTTTGGGTTGTGGGAGGAAACTGGAGCACCCAGAGCAAACCCACAAAGTCACAGGGAGAACACAGATAGCACCCGAGGTCAAGATCACAGGCAGCACCCGGGGCCAAGATGGAACCGGGGTCTTGGCACTGAGGAAGCGGCTCTACCAGCTGCGCCACTGTGTCACATTTTGGTAGCAGGAATCAGCATATCAAGGGATAGAAACACACAGAGTGTTGGGGTAACTCTAAGAGTCAGGCAACATCACTGGAGAACATGGATAGGCAGCGTTTTAGGTTATCTTCATACTGATTGTATAGGGGGAGGGGGGTGGGTGGAGTAAGGTGGAAGAGAGATGTGGGCGAGACAAAGTCTGGCAACTGATGGGTGGAACAAGGAACTGCAGGTGTTTACAAAGAGTCCCAATAGAACCTGACCCACTGAATTACTCCAGCACTTTGTGTCCTTTCGGTGGGTGAAGAAGGGCTCGCTGGTGCACCTTGCGAGCCGGGAGTGGCATCGGAAGCCGGGGTCTAACGTGCCAGGGAGACGGTGGGAGCCAAGGACGGGTCAGCGGGTCATTCCATTCACATTCGGTTTACATTTGATATTTGTTTTATTTCAGTTTCTGGCACTCCATGGTGCTTCAGACACACAGGAGGGGTGCCATTAGTGGGCCAGAGGTGTATTGTTGTTTCACCTGTTCGACCAGAAATACGGATAATCCAGAAAGGCTCTGGAACGGCGGGTGCCGGAAAATCAATGTTCAACCTGTATCATAAAAAGTGAATGAACAATTAACTGGCTTCAGCAAAATTGAAAACGCGTTTTGTTGCAGCATCAGAAACTTTAGAGAGGAACAAACTATTATGTTCCATCACAATAATTCATCCAGAAAATCTCCAGCGTAGATGAATAGTGTTAAAATAAATGAGCAGGCAATCAAACACCATTCTGCAAAATTTTTATTGACCAAGTCGATGTGATGTCCTTAAGTATAAAGGTGTTTATAAAATGTAGCATTCAGATGAAAACGAGTTGAAAGTCATTTGTAAAATTAGAAATTCATCATACAATAATTCTTGCGTACAGGAGGGGAATGCAAACCTGGTTCCAGAATACTTCCACGTGAAATTAAATGTGGTACAATAAATTCACAACACTGGTGAAATTAAAAGAAAACTGATGCCCAGAAATTCCTCGCCAGTCACAAGACCAACCTCAGTCGAAGCAGAGTACAAGACTGAGGTACGGCCAAAGAGATGCTATTTAGCAATCACAACCATAAAATACATTTCTAGGCAACAGGACCTTCAATTGGACAGAACTGGTACATTATATCCAGTTTCACTTTGTAAAAGGTCATTTCACAGGAACACAAATAAACCTAAAGCTACAGAAAACAAAACAGGTCAATATTTTGGAGAGAATCCACCTAATTACCAAGCTTCCAAAGGAAGACTTTAATACCATTTTCTGTATTCCCCAGGCTTTTGAACTGCTACATACTTCCATCAATTTCTGATTTTATTATTAATAATATTAGCAATTCAAGATTCTCACCACCACCCCCTTCCCTGTCCACAGTAAGACTCATCCATCCTTGGTTCCCAGTTTAAAATGGGACTTCACTTCCGCCAAATGAAACAATGAACCACGTTTTATTGCACCGACTCCATCGATTCCCAAGCTGGTAGTGTGTAGGAAGGAACTGTAGATGCTGGTTTAAACCGAAGAGAGACACAAAATCCTGGAGTCATTCAGCAGGACAGGCAGCCTCTCTGGAAAGAAGGAATGGGTGACGTTTCAGGTCGAGAAGAAGGGTCTCGACCTGAAACGTCACCCATTCCTGCTCTCCAGAGAGGCTGCCTGTCCCGCTGTGTTACTCCAACATTTCGTGTCTATCCCAAGCTGGTAGTGAACTGTTCGATTGCCGGGTCTGCCGTCATTTGAGCAATAAACTGAAAATAAATGATAGTTGCACAATATCAGGGACCAGCGCTCCAGAGATGCCACTGTCAAGAGGTTTACCTTTTCCACTGACTTGGTCATCCACTTTCCTGGCCGCTCAGCGGATTGGGTGTGAAAGACAAGTTAGAATACTGAATCTACGGTTGTTGCCTTCCACTACACTTCTTCCAAGTTCTACCTTTGGTGGTTCCAGACTCTCGTTTGGATCTCCTCCTGACACACCACAATGATGTGAGCCCAACACCATCTTCACACGCACGTGTGACGCATGTGAAAACTGACCACGTACTCCGCGTTGGTCCTCTGTACTGATATGGCAAATGGTTCGAAAGGATGAAACGTGAAAGCCACGAGGCGCCGCACCGTGTGATTAACCGGCCGGCCCAGCAGCCCTGCTTGGATTTTGAACTTCAGTAGGCCCGAGTCACGAGCATAAAATCTAAAAAACCAAGAAACACAGGTTAGTTTGCGTAGAAAGGAACTGCAGATGCTGTTTTTTTACCAAAGATAGATGGCACGGTGGCACAACGATAGAGCTGCTGCCTTACGGCGCCAGAGACACGGGTTTGATCCTGACTACGGGTGCTGTCTATATAGAGATTATACGTCCTCCCCATGACCTGCGTGGGTTTTCCCCGGGTGCTCCGGTCTCCTCCCACACTACAAAGATGTGCAGTTTCATTTCACGTGTAGGTTAATTTCAAGAGAGAATTAGATTTAGCTCTTAGGGCTAATGGAATCATGGGAAAAGGGGAAAAAGCAGGAACGGGATATTGATTTTGGGTGATCAGCCATGATCATATTGAATGGCGGTGCTGGCTCGAAGGGCCGAATGGCCTACTCCTGCACCTATATTCTAATTGACTTTGGTAAGGATTGTCAATTGTCCCTTGTATGTCAGATAGTGCTAGGGTACGGGTAATTGCTTGTTGGTGCGGACTCGGAGGGCCGAAGGGCCTGTTTCCGCGGTTTCTCCACACTAAACTAAAATAGACACAAAATGGTAGGGTAACTCAGTGGGACAGGCAGCATCTTTGGAGAAAAGGAACAGGTGGCATTTCGGGTCAGAACCCTTCTTCAGATTGAAGGATAAAGGTTGGGGGGTGAGGAAAACTTGAGGCGAGAAACTCCCACAAGTCAGCAGCATAAAAACTGAACTGTTACAGTCAAGAGGTCCCTCACAAATGAGCGGTGAGCAAGTGAGGGGATAGGTTCTCAAGTATTAAGGTAATTAATTGCATCGACCAGAAGATCCTGGTATCTTCTCCTGGTCTGTGCCAAATTTATTTACTTGAGTATTTACAGTTTCTACCTCCACGCAGGGTTAGGGAGCCCCTGAAATGTTGCTATCGTATCTGCCTCCACTACATCCCCTGGCAGCAACATGTGTGAAATTAAAGCGCAGCTTCATTTTCTACAAAACTGTAAACCAAGAGCAGATCAGCAACTGCAGAACTAGATTACTTTACTTTCTGATAGAGTCAAGAGTGTTTTATTGTCATATGTCCCAGATAGAACAATGAAATTCTTACTTAGATCAGATACAGCTCGGAAACAGGCCCTTCGGCCCACCGGGTCCGTGCCGACCAGCGATTACCCTGTACACTAGCACTATCCTACACACACTAAGGACAATTTTTCTTAACCAAAGCCAATTAACCTACAAACTTGTGCGTCTTTGGAATGCGGAAGTAAACCGGAGATCCCAGAGAAAACCCACGCAGGTCACGGAGAGAACGTACAATCTCCGTAGAGACAAGCACCCGTAGTCGGGATCGAACCCAGGTCTCTGGTACTGTAAGGCAGCAACTCTACCGCTGCGCCACCGTGCCGCTCAGATGGAGAAACAAAAGATCAGGGAGTGGGGAATGACTTTGTTAGAAAGTGAAACACAAGCTCATGTGTGATTGCAGCAGAATCTCTGTTACCTTTTAACAAGGTGAAATAATTGAAAACAAAATGGAAACAATTTTTCCCTGGATTGAAGGAAGCTAATTATAAAATAAATACAATCATGAGGGGCATAGATAGGGTAGATAGGATCATTATCCTGTGGTAAGGCACCAAAAGCAAGAGGTTTAACGAGAAAAGGATGTATAAAAGGGGGTCTGGGAGGGAGGTTTTTCTTTTTGATTAATATTTTTATTAGAAGCAAACATATTATAAAGTATAGTAACATATTATAATAGAAAAAAAAACTTTTCATATACATCAATCATACATTATTAAAATTGTCAATTGTCGATTAATTCTGCTTCTAGTAGTTTTTTTTTAATATAGATAGAAAAAGAGAGGTAGAAAGAAAAAAGCATTACAAATATCACAAAAGAAAAGAGGTGGAATGAGTTACTTATAATACGTCATTGGAGATAAGTTCGTAGGTTGTGAAATATAATTTTACATCTAATCCTGAGTTCAAGCTTCAGTTGGGTTTTCGTGCTGGGCCCATCTATCCCTTCAAATAGTTAATGAATGGAGCCCATATTTTAACAAAAAGTTCTTGTTTGTCCATTAAGACAAGTCTAATTCTTTCTAGATGTAGGGTCCTATAACCCCCACAATCCACATTTTAGGACCTTCCATGGGAAGATTCTATTTAGTTTTATTTTGGAGTAATGTAATCTGTGTAAGACTTTAAATTGTATTAAAGCATGTCTGGCATTTAACGAGCATTGATGTATATGTTGTAAACTTTCGTCCCAAATGTCTTTCGTTATAGAATGACCTAACTCATTTTCCCATGTGTGTCTATATAGTTCCATCGGTGGTACCTCATTGTTTAAGAGGGTGTTATAAATATAAGCTATTAATTTTTCAGTGTTAGGATGCTTATTCAAACATTCATCAAGAATTTCTGGTTCCCTAGTCCTATATACTTGTGTATTAGATTTAACATAATCTCTAATTTGTAGCTATCTGAAAAAATTATTTGAGTGTAGTCCATGATTCTGTTGTAACTCTTGAAATGACAGAAAGATGCCTTTCCTATAAAGATGTCCAATCTTTTTAATTCCATAATTTTTCCATTGTATAAAACCTCTATCCAATATGGATGGCTTGAATAAAGGATTATTTACAATGGGAAGACATAGTGGTATATTATTCAGTTTTAAAGCTTTTTTAAATTGTTTCCAAATTCGTATTCCACTATGTATTATAGGGTTTTCCTTATAGGTTTTTTTATGCAATTTTATGGGAGCAAATATAATCGAACCAATTTCAAAAGGTAAACAGTCTTCCTTTTCCATCCTTAACCAATCTGGATATTGATCCATTTCTTCCAGCCAGAAATTCATGTTTTTAGTATGGAATAAAAAATAAAATAAGAAATTTGGCAAAGCCAAACCTCCGTTGCTCTTTGACTTACATAAATGTTTTTTACTTATTCTATGATTCTTATAATCCCAAATAAAGCTTGTAACAATGGAGTCGACTTTTTTGAAAAAGTTTTTTGGGATATATATCGGAATTAATTGAAATAGGTACAGTAGTTGCGGTAAGAAGATCATTTTTATAGCATTAATTCTACCAAGCATTGAAATGGGAATTGTTTTCCAGTACTGAATATTCTTGTGTAATTTATTAAGGGTGGAACATTTAGTTTAAATAAAGAGGTATATGTCTTAGTTACATAGATCCCTAAATATTTAAGTTTATCTTTAACTATTTTAAAAGGGGATTGTTGCAATATATTTAAATTGAATTTTGTTATTGGCATGATTTCACTTTTATTCCAGTTACATAGAGAACTGACCAAATTGAGTTATTAGATTTAATAGATTTGGAATACTAGTTTCTAACTTTGTGATATATATTAGTACATCATCTGCATATAAGGAAATTTTATTCCTTGTATCTCTAGTGTTGTACCCGTGTATTCCTGGATGGATTCTAACGCTTTCTGCTAATGGTTCAATTGCAAGAGCAAATAATAGTGGGGATACTGAGCATCCTTGTCTGCAAGCTCTAGAAAGATTACATTTAGCTGATAACCTTTGGTTTGTTAATATTCTAGCTGTTGGATTGGAGTATAACAGTTTAATCCATGTACAGTACTTCTCTCCTAGTTGAAATTTTTCCATTACCGAAAATAAATATGACCATTCTACCTGGTCAAATGCTTTTTCAGCATCTAACGATATAATTGCTAGATCTGCATTAGGAATTCTATTTGTATATATAATATTGAATAGTCTTCTCAAATTATAAAATGAGTAACGTTTTGGAATAAAACCAGTTTGGTCGGGGTGTATTAATTTGTTAATCACTAAGCTCAACCTATGAGATAGGATTTTGGTTAATATTTTTTGATCAGTATTTAAGAGAGCTATTGCTCTATATGAACCTGGGTCTTCAGGATCCTTATCCGTTTTTGGTATAAGTATGATTGTAGATTCATTTAGAGTTTCTGGGAGTTTCTGTTGAGTATAAACGTATTTGTATAGTGTCTGTAGGCGTGGAGAAATCAGATCGTAATTTTTTAAATAAAATTCAGAGCTTAGACCATCAGGACCTGGGGCCTTTCCGTTTTTTAAAGATCTAATTCACTCTTCGATATCTTTTACCGTAATTTCTGCATCTAGTGATTCTCTCTCTTTCTGATCTAAACCTGTAAGGTTACATTTCTGTAGAAATGTTTCCATTCCTGCTGATTGTTCTGTCGTTTTAGATGAGTACAGTTTTTGATAGTATTGTAAAAATCTATCATTAATATCTTTAGGCAGTGTTAATATTTCTCCCTTGTCTGATCTAATTTTGTAAATTGTTTTTTCCCCGTCCAGTTTACGAAGTTGACGCGCTATAGTTTTTGTGGTTTATCACCAAATTCAAAGTTTAATTGTTTTGTATGTTGATATAGTTTTATAACTTGGTCTGAGTATATCTTGTTTAACTTATATTTCAGTACTGCAATTTTATTGTGTTTTGCCATAGATGGTGCTATTGCATTTTCTATGTCTAATTGCCTTATTTCCATTTCCAAAGTCTGTTGTTTGGCCCTATTCTCTTTGTTAAGAAATGATTGCGAAGAGATTAATGCTCCTCGCACAAATGCTTTAAATGTTTCCCAAACAAGGGAGGCAGAGATTCCAGGGCTATCATTAGCCTCAAAAAACATATTAATCTGTTTTACGAGATATTCATTACATAGTTTTTCTTTTAAGATTTGGGGATTAAGTCTCCATTGTGTCTGTGTCTCGGTCATTCCATTTAGTTTAATCATAAATGTTAGTGGAGCATGGTCTGATATTATAATATTATGATATTGTGAGTTATAGGTAAATGGGATATGTTTAGAGTCTACTAAGAAGTAGTCTATCCTTGAGTAAGTTTTATGCACTGGTGAGTAAAATGAGTATTCTCGACCAGATGAGGGAGGTTTTTCACACAAAGAGTGACTGATAGCTGGAAAGTGCTGCCACAGCAGGTGGCGGTGGCAGATATAGGTACTACAGTCAAGAGTCATTTAGACTGGCACTTGAATGGGCAAGGCATGGAAGGATATTGACCTAAAACAGACAAATGGGATTAGTGTCAATAATCAATAAGATTGGTGCGAACTTGGTGGGTCGAAGGGGCTGTTTCTACATTGTACCACTCTGCATAATTCGCCATTGGGTAGCAATCAATGAATGTGTGCAAGGGGATAGGCACAAGCTAATACAACCACCCACTTGATGGAATTAAGTTAGTTAAAGCTAATAGTCTTGGAAATAAAAGCATTGAATTAGGAAATATCATGGAAGCTGCTTGTTTACCCCGTGTGAGTGCCGGAGGGTGGACGAGGACACGCTGCCTAGAAAACAAAGGACCCAGAGCAGGGGAGGAGCTGCCGAGAATGTTGTGGGACCATTGGGATGATACGATACGACTTTATTTATCCTAGGAGGGAAATTTATCTGCCAACGGTCATAAAAACACAAAATACATGAAATTAAAGTGACGGGTGGAAAGTATTGGGCATGTGCAAAGATTGGGAGGGGAGTCAGTCTCAGTCTACCCCACGACAGAAGGGGGAGGTTGTAGTTTGATAGCTACAGGGAAGAAGTATCTCCTGTGGCATTCTGTGGAGGGGGTGAGCTGTATTGTCCAGGATGCTCCGCAGTTTGAGGAGCATCCTCCCCTCCAAGACCACCTCCCATGAATCCAACTCCGCCCCCAGGACGGAGCCAGGCTCCCTGATGAGTTTCTTGATCCTATTGGCGTTCACGGCCTTCGCCCCAGCGAAGAAGATGGCACTGGCTACCACCGATTGGTAGAACTTCTGCAGCATCTTACTGTAGATGTTGATGGAGCAGAGCCTTCTCAAAAAGTACAGCAGTCTCTGTTCCTTCTTGTACAGCGCCTCAGTGTTCCTGAACCAGTCCAGTTTACTGTCCAGGTACACTCCCAGGTATTTGTACTCCCTGCTAAACTGTACATCCACACCATGATGGAGACTGGGGACAGGGGTGTTCCTCTCTCCTAAAGTCCACCACAAACTCCTTAGTCTTAGGTGTTGTGCTACAGGTGATTCAGCCCACACCACTCAACAAAGTCGTTGACTACACCTCTGTATTCAGCTTCCCTCCCCTCACTGATGCAGCCCACAATTGCAGAGTTATCTGAAAACTTCTGCAGGTGGCAGGAGATGGAGTTATATCTGGAGCTGGAGGTGTAGATGGTAAACAGGAAGACGCCCTGTGTTGCTCACCACCATGTCCGAGACACAGTTCTGTAGCCTGCCATTTGTGGAATTCCCTACCAGAGGGCAGTGGAGGCCAAGTCACTGGATGGATTTAAGAGAGAGTTAGATACAGTTCTAGGGCAGGGGTGAGGAACCTTTCATGTTGGAAGGTTGCATTGTTAGCTGTAATCTAACTTCAATTAGATATAGGATTATTTTGTTGAATCTTCTTTTACTCTTTGGTATTTTAAATACGTTCATTTTAAGATTGAAATAAAAATAATAAAAGAAGAACAAAAACATTTAATAAAAATAAAAGGATTTGCTCTACAAAATTTGGATTCATTCAAAAGGCCATACTCAATGGCCTAGAAGATCGCAGGTTCCCCACCCCTGCTCTAGGGGCTAGTGGAATCAAGGGATATGGGGAGCAGGCAGGCACGGGTTATTGATTGGGGACGATCAGCCATGATCACAATGAATGGCGGTGCTGGCTCGAGGGGCCGAATGGCCTCCTCCTGCACCTATTTTCTATGTTTCTATACCGTGGTCGTCCAGTCAGGTAGTTTGTGTTCCAGGACACTAATGGATCTTTGTCAGTTTGCTCGCTAGCAGTGCAGCTGTGATTGAACACCTTGTACTTCGTGGGTGCCTTGCACGTGGCGACTCTTTACATACTTTGCAAATCAAAGAGTTTTGCTGTGACATGTCACATTAGAAAATAAAGTATCAATGACGTTACCTGATGGGGTGATCCCCGCAAGTCTTTGGCCGCTCCATCACTGAGACCCACTTGTCATCGTAGCTAAAGAGGGAGAGATCAAGGTACGGGCTGCTGCTGTACGACTGTGCACTGATGGGGAGCTGCCCAAGCAGTCGCCTCACCGCCTCAGTGTGACCCCCGTATTTGGCATTCACAATAGTGTCTTTAAACCTGAAATAAAGGAAAGGTTTGACAGATTGGAATTGGGACTGCAGTTTGAACAAAGTCTGCTGTGGGTGATGAACTTTGCTGTTCCTCTCTGGCCTGGTTATACTGTATCTACACAGCACCAAACTCTGAAAGCATACCACGTATGTGAGCTCTCTACGGTCGAGAAGCTTGCATGTTCTCAGACTGCAGTTTACAGTAACAGCAAGAAATATAAATGGCGAGAATGAGAAAACTCCCCAGCTATTTTTACTTCAAATGGCCTCTTTAAACTAGAGAGATACAGCGTGGAAAGAGGCCCTTCGGCCCACTGAGTCCGCACTGACCAGCTATCACCCCGTACACTAAACCAACAGTCACAGGGAGAACAAACAAACTCCGTAAAGGCAGCACCCGTGGTCAGGATCGAATCTGGGTCTCTGGCGCTATAAGGCAGTTTCTTCCCCTCTGTTGTGTAGGAATGAACTACAGATGCTGGCTTAAACCAAAGCTAGACACAAAAAGCTGGAAGAGGTGACAAAGAAGGGTCTGCACAACAGAGCGGAAGAGGCTGTTCCTGGGCCTGGTAGTGCGCGCTTTCAAGCTTCTGTTCCTTCTGCTGGATGGGAGCAGGGAGAAGGTGGAATGACTGGGTGGGATAAGTCTTTGATTATGTTGGCTGCTTTACCTTTAGCCAAAAGCAACTGTGAGTGAAATGGAAGATAACTATTTGGGATGATGGAGGAACCACTCACCTTCGCTGGATCTGCCTGGCAAAGTTATTGCTGGATGCAGAGCAGGGAAACTGGACTGCTTCACTGTGCAGGGTAGCGTTTCGATAAAGGTCGCAGAAATTCTCAAACAGTTGTAAAAGCTCGTCGCAAGTATTCTCAAACACAGCCAGGACCCGAGTGGTAACCATGTTATAAACAACAAAGAACGACGGCTGCAGAGGAAAGAACGGACAAGAGGAGAAGATTAGCCTGCGGTACTAATTTCATGCATATTCACACATCCAACATTAATAAAGGCCACAAAGTCCCAATGTAACTCAGGGAGGTCACGCTGCATCTCTGGAGAGCATGGGTAAGCGAACCATGTATTTTGAAAATACTATATTAGGGAACAAGATAATGGTGGTCACCTGAAAATTAATGTGGGACATGGACAAGTAGAGCATAGGACAAGCCCTTCAGCACACAATTCCTGTGCTGAATATGATGGCAAGTTACACTAATCTCCTCTGCCTGCATGTGACCCTTAACAAGACAGTTATGAGTGTTTTGGACAGAGCGGGGGGGCTTGCAATGAAGTAACAGAACAGCACAACCCCAAAGTGACAAAAACACTTCCATTTACAGTGCATTCAGAAAGTATTCAGACCCCTTCACTTTTTCCACATTTTGTTACGTTACAGCCTTATTTTTAAATGGATTAAATTCATTTTTTTTTATCATCAGTCTACACAGAATGAAGAAGCGAAAACAGGTTTAGAAATATTTGCAAAGTAATTAAAAAGAAATAACTGAAATATCACATTTACATAAGTATTCATACCCTTTGCTATCCAATATCCATATCTCTATAATTATAAAACTCTGATCGTGTGTGTGTGTGTGTGTGTGTTTGTTTGTTTGTGAGTGTGTGTGTGATCACATCTTCTCAAAAAAACTACGTGCTAACGGTAAATTTTTACATATTCTGGTAGAGATTTTCCTCCTGGAGTTCAAAATCACCTTATCTGAAAAATTCATGCTTTATTTCTCGAGTTATTTATGAAAATGTTCACAAATCCGATAAAACGTTGAAAATAAACAAGATGGTCTCGCTGATGACATCACTATGGATCTGCTGCGCGCAGCCTGCGCTGTGTTCCACGCGCTGCGAGTGACATCACCCCCCTCCACCGAACTCGCAGTCCTTTGGTTCTCGCCCCCACCGCTGCTACCCGCTCCCCCCTCCTCCTCTCCCACATCTCCTCTCCCCCCTCCCCTTTCCCCCCTCCTCTCTCTCCCACATCTCCTCCCCCCTCCCCTTTCCCCCCTCCTCTCTCTCCCCCCCTCCCTCTCTCTGCCCTCTCTCTCTACCACCCTCCCTCTTCCTCTCTAGACGCGCCTGCGAGTTGGGGGCTATGCGTGAGTGGATAGGGTGGGGATGGGGTAAAAGGAGCAAATGAATAATATAATATCAAGGGTGTGTGTGTGTGTGGTGGTTAGAGTGTGTGTGACGCCACAGGCCCCATCCCCCCCCGCCGCAACTGTGACACTTAAAATTGAGCTTCATCCTGTTTCCATTGATTATCCTTGAGATGTTTCTACAACTTGATTGGAATCCACCAGTGGTAAATTTCATTGATTGGACATGATTTGGAAAGGCACCCACCTGTCTATATGAGGTCCCACAGTTGACAGTGCAAGTCAGAGCAAAAACCAAGCCATGAAGATGAAGGAATTGTCCGTAGACCTCCGAGACAGGATCGTGTCGAGACACAGATCTGGGGAAGGGTATAAAACTATTTCTGCAGCATTGCAGGTCCCGAAGAGCACAGTGGCCTCCGTCATTCTTAAATGGAAGAACTTTGGAACCACCAGGACTCTTCATAGAGCTGGCTGCCCGGCCAAACTGAGCAATCGGGGGAGAAGGGCCCTGGTCAGGGAGGTGACCAAGAACCCGATGGTCACTCTGACAGCGCTCCAGAGTTCCTCTGTGGAGATGGGAGAACCTTCCAGAAGGAGAACTATATCTGCAGCACTCCACCAATCAGGCGTTTATGGTAGAGTGACCAGACGGAAGCCACTCCTCAGTAAAAGGCACATGACAGCCCGCTTAGAGTTTGCCAAAAGGCACCTAAAGGACTCTCAGACCATGAGAAACAATGTTCTCGGGTCTGATGAAACCAAGATTGAACTCTTTGGCCTGAATGCCAGCGTCACGTCTGGAGGAAACCAGGCACCGCTCATCACCTGGCCAATACCATACCTACGGTGAAGCATGGTGGTGGCAGCATCATACTGTGGGGCTGTTTTTCAGCGGCAGGAACTGGGAGACTAGTCAGGATTGAGGGAAAGATGAACGGAGCAAAGTACAGAGAGAGCCTTGATGAAAACCTGCTCCAGAGCGTTCTGGACCTGAGACTAAGGCGGAGGTTCACCTTCCAACAGGACAACGAACCTTAGCACACAGCCAAGACAACGCAGGAGTGGCTTTGTGACAAGTTTGTGAATGCCCTTGAGTGGCCCAGCCAGAGCACGCACTTGAACCCGAACAAACATCTCTGGAGGGACCTGAAAATAGCTGTGCATCGACGCTCACCATCCAACCTGACAGAGCTTGAGAGGATCTGCAGAGAAGAAATGGGGGGCCCTAGGGGGCGCCGTCCTGTGTGGTATGGCTGCTCAGCCTGCAGCTGTCCATTTTCATATTTTTTTAATTTTTAGTTAGTTAGTTGTTTTGTTTTTTTAGGAGTTCTATTCTTTTTTATGTGGGGGGTGGGGGGGGGGGAAACTACTTTCTAGGGTCCCTACCTGGTCGGAGAGGCAGCTTTTCTCCGGGCTGCACCTTCGACCCGTCCTCGCGGCCTACCAGTGGGCCTGGAGCGGCGTTTCCTGAGGGGACCGCCCAGGACCTCGGTTTCGGCGGCGGCGCAGCGCTGGAGCGCTATCGCGGAGCGGGTGATGCCTTGCCCGGGTCGCCGCGCTGGAGCTCCGATGAGCTGAGCCCGCAGGTGAAACATCGCGGAGCTGCGGCGCTGAACTTTAACAACGGGAGCCTGGGATCTCTCGCCGAGATCGCCAGTGGTGGAGCTCCATCCTGTCGGCTTCGGAAGGCCCGGTCTCGAGTAAGGAGGTGGCCGTTCCAGGTGTCCCAAGCCGCTGAGAGGGTTCTCCCGACACCATCACCTGGCGAGAACGGCCTGGAACATCGGGCCTCCGTGAAGGCGACTGTGGAGGCCTCAATAGGCCTGACTATGGGTGGACATGGGATGGGGACTGGACTTTGTGCCTTCCCCCACAGTGAGAACCATTGTAGGGGGATGTTTTTATGTTTTATGTTAAATTTCTTTAATGTTGTGTCTAATTTGTGCTGCATGGCAAGACAAATTTCACTACACCATTTGGTGTATGTGACAATAAATGTCCTTTGTCCTTTGAGAAATTACCCAAATACAGGTGTGCCAAGCATGTAGTGTCATACCCAAGAAGACATGAGGCTATAATCACTGCCAAAGGTGCCTCAGGAAAGTACTGAGTAAAGGGTCTGAATACTTATGTATATGTGATATTTCAGTTATTTATTTTTAGTTACTTTGCAAAAATTTCTAAACACCTTTTTGCTTTTCAAAAAAAAATATTGGGTATTGTGTGTAGATCGATGATTTAAAAAAAATGAAGAATCCATTTTAGAATAAGGCTGTAACGTAACAAAATGTGGAAAAAGTGAAGAGGTCTGAATACTTTTTAAAAGCACTGTACCTGGAGGCATACAGCACGGACACAGGCCCTTCGGTCCCACTTGTCCATGCCGACCAAGATGCCCCAACTGGAGCCTTTCACAACCACAGGGTTTACAGCAGCCTGCTTGTACACAGCAGGATCCCACAAAACGTATTGGTAAGATCAGCTCATTTGGCAATAATTGTGAGCAATTTTGGGAACCATACGAGGAAGGATGTGCTGGCTCTGGAGAGGGTCCAGAGGTTTACAAGAATGATCCCAGGAATGAGTAGGTTAACCTATGATGAGCGTTTGTTGGCACTGGGCCTGTACTCGCTGGAGTTTAGAAGAAAGAGGGGGTGACCTCATTCAGACATACAGAATAGTGAACGGCTGGTATAGAATGGATGTGGAGAGGATGCCTCCACTCGTGGGAGAGTCTAGGACTAGAGGTCATAGCCTCAGAATTAAAGGAATTTTAGGAAGGAGATGAGAATATATTTCTTTAGTCAGAGGGTGGTGAATCTATGGAATTCTTTGCCACAGAAGGCTGTGGAGGCTGTCAGTGGATATTTCTAATGCAGAGATAGATAGATTCTTGATTAGTACAGGTGTCAGAGATTATGGGGAGAAGACAGGAGAATGGGGTAAGGAGGGAGAGATAGATCAGCCATGATTAAATGCCGGAGTAGACTTGATGGGCCAAATGGCCTAATTCTACTCCTGTCCCTTATGACTACCAAGTGATAAATATCTCTGGGACACAAAACTAATAACTACATTGTTCTTTAAAATATTGCTATGGATCTTTCTTTACATCCACCCAAGGGTTCAGATGCATGCAGGTTGATTGAAGATTTTGTCCTCTAGACAATACCTGCATCAGCTCAGCACTACCGTAGTCAGGTTGGTTTTCAGTGCTCAGGAGTGTAAGGATTCACTTCACCACACCAGGTTGGTGACAGAGAGGCAGCGAGTTATGACAGTTCCGACAAGCGGTAAATTGCTAGATTAACAGTTAATGTCAGAAATGAATATCATATGTAGACCATCAGCCACAAAATGTTTTGAAGGAAAAGCCTACGCTCTGACATAAATCAAACTTTACAACTGTGAGAGCCCTGCATGTTGGTTTTAGAAACATAGAGAATAGGTGCAGGAGGAGGCCATTCGGCCCTTCGAGCCAGCACCGCCATTCATTGTGACCATGGCTGATCATCCCCAATCAATAACCCGTGCCTGACTTCTCCTCATATCCCTTGATTCCACTAGCCCCTAGAGCTCTATCTAACTATCTCTTAAATCCATCCAGTGATTTGGCCTCCACTGCCCTCTGTGGCAGGGAATTCCACAAATTCACAACTCTCTGGCTGAAAACGTTTTTCTCACCTCAGTCTTAAATGGCATAGAAGTCCTTTATTCTGGACTCGCCCAACATTGGGAAAATTTTTCCTGCATCTAGCTTGTCCAGTCCTTTTATAATTTTATATGTTTCTATAAGATCCCCCCTCATCCTTCTAAACTCCAGTGAATACAAGCCTAGTCTTTTCAATCTTTCCTCATATGTCAGTCCCGCCATCCCAGGGATCAATCTCGTGAACCTACGCTGCACTGCCTCAATCACAAGGATGCCCTTCCTCAAATTAGGAGACCAAAACTGTACACAATACTCCAGATGTGGTCTGACCAGAGCCCTATACAACTGCAGAAGAACCTCTCTACTCCTATACTGAAATCCTCTTGTTATGAAGGCCAACATTCCATTAGCTTTCTTCACTGCCTGCTGTACCTGCATGCCAACTTTCAGTGACCGGTGTACAAGGACACACAGGTCTCGCTGTACCTCCCCTTACCTAACCTAACCCCATTGAGATAATAATCTGCCCCCTTGTTTTTGCCACCAAAGTGGATTTTACCCTTCAAGTACAGGTCATGCTCTAAAACTGGGACTAACAAACTCAGTAATGATAGTGCCATAGAGGGATAAAGCATGGAAGTAAGCCCTTTGGCCCATCGTGTCTATGCCAGGCAGTAATCACCCATTTACACAAATCCTAAATTCTTACTTTTATTATTCTTCCCACATCCTCATTTATTTCTACCAGATTCCGTCACTCACCTACACGTTAATTGGATGATAAAGCGCAGAACCAGATCCTTTGTCCCAACAAGTCCATGCTGGCCATCGATCACCCCGTTCACACTATTTCTATGCCATTCCACTTTCTCATCAACTCCCTAGAGGCAATTTACAGAGGCCAATTAACCAACACACCCGCATGTCTTTGGGATGTGGGAGGAAACCGGAGTAACGGAAGAAATCCATGTGGTCACAGGGAGAACGAGCAAACAGCACACACAGCACCCAAATTTGGGATGGAACCCGGGTCTCTGGCACTGTGAGGTAGCGGTTCAATCAGATGTATCACTGTGCTGAGTTGTTAGGGGCAACTTGCAGTAACCAATTAACCTACCAATGATGTACATCATTGGGACATGGACAAAACAAGAGCACTCAGAAGAAACCCACGTGGTGATAGGAGCACGTGCAATCTCTGCAGACAACGCCCAGGGTCTGGTCCAAACTCTGCCTGGAGCTCTACCCACTGCACCACACTGCCAACCAACTAGGACGTTTCCAGTCTGATCCGGGGAAAGATAACATCTAAAGAAACAAAGCTAGTCATTCCTCCATTAGACCGACTGAGCTACAAGGCACCTCCAGCACTTTAAACCTTCCTTTCAGAATTACACATGAAAAATAGCCTTTCGTATCAATTGGAGGAGCATTTGTCTGAATGATTCTGAATATTTAACTACAAGGGTATTTACACTGGTAAACATTGAGTGAAGAACCATGTCCCAGAGGAAAACATCCCAAAGAATCTCAAGGGAAGTGCTGTCGAACCATAATCATAACTGGCACCAAGCCACAGAAGGATATGTTAAAGGTAAAAAAGAGCATAATTGAAGATCTACGTTTTAAGATGCGTTTTAAATGGGAAGAGAAGGAGACAGGTGGTAGAGGTTTAAGATTGGAATTCCAGCGTTTAAGACTTGGCAGCTGAGAATATGATTCCCAAAGTTGGAACAAAATCGTACCCCATAATTGTAACAGTGTTGCTATCACAGAGGAATACAGGCCGAGTGTAAAATATAGAGGGAAAGAGGCAATTCTATGCAGAGATTTTAATTCAAGATCATAGAAGTTGTTAAATCAGGCAAGCTGTATTTTATAGATAGGAAATGTTTCAATTTCTATTTGTTTAAAAACTATTCTTTCCGAATCTCCATAATTTGTCAATTGGAACAAGACATGTCATTATTGATCGACTGATTGAAAGATACAGCCCACCAGTGCACGCCGACCATTGATCACACAAGTTCCCCGTTATCCTACTTTTTCATCCACTCCCTATGCACTAAGGACACTTTAGAGGCCTATTAACTGACAAACCTGCAAGTCTTTAGGATGTGGGAGGAAACCGGATCACCCGGAAGAAACCCACGCACTCACAGGGAGAACGTGCAAACTCCACACACAGACAGCAGCCGAGGTCAGGCTCAAACCTGGGTCTCTGATGCTGTGAGGCAGCAGCTCTACCAGCTGTGCCACCTATTTGTTTAAAAACTATTTGCTTCCGATTGGATAACTTGCTAATAGTACCAAATGATATCATTAGATGATAATTTTGCAGCTGATAGTACATGATCGATGAACTCTGGAAAGCATTTTCAGAAGAAGTTTATTCTTTTCAGAGTTCTGGGCATATTCTGGGCTGTGGATGGCGGTGCTGGCTCGAAGCGCCAAATGGCCTACTCCTATACCTATTTTCTAAGTATCATATCTAACTGGAGATCTCTCTGCTACTCAGTCATTGAGTCTGGGTGAGGGAAAATGCAAGAGCCTGCTTATGATTGCTGACTCCTTCCTCTCACTTCCATCGACTGGCACATCTGTTCTTCCACTAAACCACAACAGTTATGTACTGACCAGTTGATCAATTCTAATGTACCTCACTTTTGAACAAAATATTATTATAAATGTAATACAGTGCCCTCCATAATGTTTGGGACAAAGACCCAGCATTTATTTATTTGCCTCTGTACACAATTTTGAGATTTGTAAGAGAAAAAAAAATCACATGTGGTTAAAGTGCAGATTGTCAGATTTCATAAAGGCAATGTTTATACATTTTGGTTTCAACATGTAGAAATTACAGCAGTATTTATCAATAGTCCCCCCCTATTTCAGAGCACCATAATGTTTGGGACACAGCAATGTCATGTTAATGAAAGTAGTCATGTTTAGTATTTTGTTGCATATCCTTTGCATGCAATGACTGCTTGAGGTCTGCGATTCATGGACATCACAAGTTGCTGGGCGCCTGCTCTGCCAGGCCTGTATTTCAGTCACCTTTAGCTAATGCTTGTTTTGGGGGCTAGTCCCCTTCAGTTTTCTCTTCAGCATATAAAAGGCACGCTCAATTGGGTTCAGATCAGGTGATTAGCCACTCAAGAATGGACCATTTTTTACCTCTGAAAAACTCCTTTGTTGCTTTAGCAGTATGTTTGGGATCATTGTCCTGCTGTAGAATGAACCGCCGGCCAATGAGTTTTGAGGTATTTGTTTGAACTTGAGCAGATAGAATGTGTCTATACACTTCAGAATTCATTATGCTACTACCATCAGCAGTTTTATCATCAATGAAGATAAGTGAGCCAGTACCTTCAGCAACAATACATGCCCAGGCCATAACACCCCCACCACCGTGTTTCACAGATGAGGTGGTATGCTTTGGATCTTGGGCAGTTCCTTCTCTCTTCCATACTTTGCTCTTGCCATCATTCTGATATAAGTTAATCTTCATCTCATCTGTCCACAAGACCTTTTCTGGAACTGTAGTTGCTCTTTTAAGTACTTCTTGGCAAACTGTTAACTGGCCGTCCTATTTTTGAGGCTAACCAGTGGATTGCATCTTGCAGTGTAGCCTCTATATTTCTATTTATGAAGACTTCTGCGGACAGTGGCCACTGACAAATACACACCTGTCTCCTGAAGAGTGTTTCTGATCTGTCAGACAGGTGTTTGGGGATTTTTCTTTATTATAGAGAGAATTCTTCTGTCATCAGCTGTGGAGTGCTTCCTTGGCCTGCCAGTCCCTTTGCGCTTAGTAAGCTCACCAGTGCTCTCTTTCTTCTTAATGATGTTCCAAACAGTTGATTTTGGTAAGCCTAATGTTTGGCTGATGTCTATAACAGTTTTATTCTTGTTTTTCATTCTCATAATGGCTTATTTGACTTCCATTTGCACAACTTTGGTCCTCATGTTGATAAACAGCAATAAAAGTTTCCAAAGGTGATGGAAAGACTGGAGGAAAGACTAGGTGCTGAGAACTCTCTTATACCTGCATTAAGGAGGCAATTAGACAATAGGTGCAGGAGTAGGCCATTCGGCCCTTCGAGCCTGCACCGCCATTCAATATGATCATGGCTGATCATCCAACTCAGTATCCCGTACCTGCCTTCTCTCCATACCCCCTGATCCCCTTAGCCACAAGGGCCACATCTAACTCCCTCTTAAATATAGCCAATGAACTGGCCTCAACTACCCTCTGTGGCAGAGAGTTCCAGAGATTCACCACTCTCTGTGTGAAAAAGTTTTTCCTCATCTTAAGCTGTGACCCCTTGTCCTGGACTTCCCCAACATCGGGAACAATCTTCCTGTATCTAGCCTGTCCAACCCCATACGAATTTTGTACGTTTCTATAAGATCCCCTCTCAATCTCCTAAATTCTAGCGAGTATAAGCCAAGTCTATCCAGTCTTTCTTCATATGAAAGTCCTGACATCCCAGGAATCAGTCTGGTGAACCTTCTCTGCACTCCCTCTATGGCTATAATGTCCTTCCTCAGATTTGGAGACCAAAACTGTACGCAATACTCCAGGTGTGGTCTCACCAAGACCCTGTACAACTGCAGTAGAACCTCCCTGCTCCTATACTCAAATCCTTTTGCTATGAAAGCCAACATACCATTCGCTTTCTTCACTGCCTGCTGCATCTGCATGCCTACTTTCAATGACTGGTGTACCATGACACCCAGGTCTCGCTGCATCTCCCCATTTCCTAATCGGCCACCATTTAGATAATAGTCTGCCTTCCCGTTTTTGCCACCAAAGTGGATAACCTCACATTTATCCACATTATACTGCATCTGCCAAACATTTGCCCACTCACCCAGCCTATCCAAGTCACCTTGCAGTCTCCTAGCATCCTCCTCACAGCTAACACTGCCCCCCAGCTTAGTGTCATCCGCAAACTTGGAGATGTTGCTTTCAATTCCCTCATCCAGCTCATTAATATAAATTGTAAATAGCTGGGGTCCCAGCACTGAGCCTTGCGGTACCCCACTAGTCACTGCCTGCCATTGTGAAAAGGACCCGTTTTTTACTCCTACTCTTTGCTTCCTGTTTGCCAGCCAGTTCTCTATCCACATCAATACTGAACCCCCAATACCGTGTGATTTAAGTTTGTATCCTAATCTCTTATGTGGTACCTTGTCGAAAGCCTTCTGAAAGTCCAGATACAACACATCCACTGGTTCTCCCCTATCCACTCTACTAGTTACATCCTCGAAAAATTCTATAAGATTCGTCAGACACGATTTACCTTTCGTAAATCCATGCTGACTTTGTCCAATGATTTCACCATTTTCCAAATGTGCTGCTATCCCATCTTTAATAACTGACTCTAGCAGTTTCCCACTACCGATGTTAGACTAACTGGTCTGTAATTCCCCGTTTTCTCTCTCCCTCCCTTCTTAAAAAGTGGGGTTACGTTTGCTACCCTCCAATCCTCAGGAACTGCTCCAGAATCTAAAGAGTTTTGAAAAATTATCACTAATGCATCCACTATTTCTGGAGCTACTTCCTTAGGTACTCTGGGATGCAGCCTATCTGGCCCTGGTGATTTATCGGCCTTTAATCCATTCAATTTACCCAACACCACTTCCCGACTAACCTGGATTTCACTCAGTTCCTCCATCCCCTGCTATTTCCGGCAGATTATTTATGTCTTCCTTAGTGAAGACGGAACTAAAGTAGTTATTCAATTGTTCCGCCATATCCTTGTTCCCCATGATCAATTCACCTGTTTCTGACTGCAAGGGACCTACATTTGTTTTAACTAATCTCTTTCTCTTCACATATCTATAACAACTTTTGCAGTCAGTTTTTATGTTCCCTGCCAGTTTCCTTTCATAATCTATTTTCCCTTTCCTAATTAAGCCCTTTGTCCTCCTCTGCTGGTCTCTGAATTTCTCCCAGTCCTCTGCTATGCTGCTTTTTCTGGCTAATTTGTACGCATCATCTTTTGCTTTGATACTATCCCTGATTTCCCTTGTTATCCACGGATGCACTACCTTCCCTGATTTATTCTTTTGCCAAACTGGGATGAACAATTTTTGTAGTTCATCCATGCAGTCTTTAAATGCCTTCCATTGCATATCCACCGTCAACCCTTTTAGAACTAATTGCCAGTCAATCTTGGCCAATTCACGTCTCATACCCTCAAAGTTACCTTTCTTTAAGTTCAGAACCGTTGTTTCTGAATTAACAATGTTACTCTCCATCCTAATGAAGAACTCAACCATATTATGGTCACTCTTGCCCAAGGGGGCACGCACAACAAAACTGCGAACTAACCCTTCCTCATTACTCAATACCCAGTTTAGAATAGCCTGCTCTCTCGTTGGTTCCTCTACATGTTGGTTTAGATAACTATCCCGCATACATTCCAAGAAATCCTCTTCCTCAGCACCCTTGCCAATTTGATTCACCCAATCTATATGTAGATTGAAGTCACCCATTATAACTGTTTTGCCTTTGTTGCACGCATTTCTAATTTCCTGTTTGATGCCATCCCCAACTTCACTACTACTGCTAGGTGGCCTGTACACAACACCCACCAGCGTTTTCTGCCCCTTAGTGTTTCGCAGCTCTACCCATACCAATTCCACATCCTCCAAGCTAATGTCCTTCCTTTCCACTGCGTTAATCTCCTCTCTAACCAGCAACGCTACCCCACCTCATTTTCCTTTCTCTCTATCCCTCCTGAATATTGAATATCCCTGGATGTTCAGCTCCCAGCCTTGGTCACCCTGGAGCCATGTCTCCGTGATCCCAACTATATCATAATCATTAATTGCTATCTGCACGTTCAACTCATCCACCTTATTACGAATGCTCCTTGCATTGAGACACAAAGCCTTCAGGCTTGTTTTTACAATGCTCTTACCCCTTATACAATTATGTTGAAAAGTGGCCTTTTTTGATTTTTGCCCTGGATTTGTCTGCCTGCCACTTTTACTTTTCACCGTGCTACCTATTGCTTCCGCCCGCATTTTACACCCCTCTGTTTCTCTGCTCACCCATTTAAGAACCCCACCACCTCTTATTCTCTGTTTATTATTGTTTTCTTCTTTACCCCCTACATGTTGGGTCTGAGTGCTTTCCTTCTCTGCCTCCTGCCTCACACACTGTCTAATAGCATTCTCTATCATGGCTGATCATCCACAATCAGTACCTCGTTCCTGCCTTCTCCCCATATCTGCTATCTTTAAGAGCTCTATCTAACTCTCTCTTGAAAGCATCCAGAGAATTGGCCTCCACTGCCTTCTGAGGCAGAGAATTCCACAGATTCACAACCCTCTGTGTGAAAAAGTTGTTTCTCATCTCTGTTCTAAATGGCTTACCCCTTATTCTTAAACTGTGATCCCTGGTTCTGGACTTCGCCAACATGGGGAACATGTTTCCTGCTTCTAGCATACAAGATACAAGATACATTTATTTGTCACAGATGGCACAGTGAAATGGGATCACCATACAGCCATACAATAAAATAAAGAACACAACACATGATAGAGTTCAACATAAAAACATCCCCACACAGCAGAATCAAATTTTCCCACTGTGAGGGAAGGCAACAAAGTCAGTCCTCTTCCTCTAATGTTCCCCACTGTTCACCCGTGGTCGGGGCCTCCCCGAGCCCTCTACAGTTGCCGCTACGGGCTGCCCGATGTTCAGGCCCGCTCGCCGGGGTGATGTAAGTCCGATGTCGGGGCTGGGGACCTCCTCAGCGGCTTGGACATCAGAGTCGGCCCCCTCCTACCGGAGTCCACGGCTCCCAAAGTCCGCAGGCCGCGCCGGGCGGAGATGCAGAGATGCAGCGCTGGCGGCCCTCGGCAAAGGGCCCCAGGACTCCGTAATGTTGTTCAGCGCCGGCCGCGCTGGAAGCTCTCCCAAACCGCAGCTCCACGATGTTGGAGCTCTCCCAAACGCTGGAAGCTCTCCCAAACCGCAGCTCCACGAGCTCCAAACGGCAATCCAGGTAGGTATCGCCCGCTCCGCGATGAATTCAGTGCTGCGCCGCCGCTGTTGCAGCTCTGGTCCGGTTCCCGGTCCCCGGCAGGAAAGGCCGCTACAATCCAGGTGGTAGGCCGCGAGGAGGGGGGCGAGGACGCGGCTCGGAGAAATAGTCGCGTCCCCGCCAGGAAGCGATTGGGAAACAGTTTCCCCCTTACCCTGCCACCCTCCCCCACATAGAAAAGTTAAAGTTTCCCCCTAAAACAGACATTAAACTAACTAATTTTTTTTTTTTAAGATTGCAAAAACGAACAGGCTGCAGGCAGAGGCTGCCGTCAGTGCGGCGGCCCTAGTGGTAATGTCCAAACCCTTAATAATCTTACACGTTTCAATAAGATCCCCTCTCATCCTTCTAAATTCCAGAGTATACAAGCCCAGCCGCTGCATTCTATCAATATAGGACAGTCCTGTCATCCCAGGAATTAACCTCGTGAACCTATGCTGTACTCCCTCAATAGCAAGAATTAAACACACCTGAGCAATTACAAACGCCTATGAAGCCATGTGTCCCAAACATTATGGTGCCCTGGAATGGGGGAACTATGTATAAACACAGCTGTAATTTCTACACATGGTGAAACCAAAATGTATAAAAATGGCCTTTAATAAAATATGACAATGTGCACTTTAACCACATGTGATTTTTTCTATTACAAATCTCAAATTATGGAGTACAAAGGCAAATAAATAAACGATGGGTCTTTGTCCCAAACATTATGGAGGGCACTGTGACCTGACAGAAGCCATTGGGACATTGTTGAAAAACCAGAACAGAATTCTAACGTTAAGTCGAGGACTACAAGATGTCCCCACTGCCAAACCAGCACATTTCATAATGCACCCGAGGACATCCTTGTAAAGGACAAAATGGTCTTCAAAGCCAGCGATGGCCAACATTCCCTGCTCCCTGGCAAATACTTCACCATAAAACCTTATCCCTGTTGTGGTACTTCACAGGATCAGCATCAAGCAATTCGACATGTCCTCCACGGGGAGTAGTCGAGGCAACATTTAAAAGACATTCAGATACATGGATAGGAATAGTTTCAGGAATATGTGCCCAACGCAGGCAAATGGGACCAGTTTAGATGTGTCATCTTGGTCGGCATGGACAAGATGGGCTGGACAGGACAGGTTTAGATTGGCCAAACACAGATAGGTGGGCTAGTGTAGATGGGACATGTTGGCCGGTGTGGGCATGTTTGGCCGAAGTATATTACACGCACTAAGTATGACTCTGCAAAACCTGTTTGTGTGCTCTATCTCGCTGTAACAAAAGGTTTAGAGGGATATGGGCCAAATCCAGGCAAATGGGACAATGCGAAGAAAGTGCCTCTTGGCCGAGTTTGGCCCCCGGGCCTGTTTAGCCGTACGTCCCACTGTTGGTTTGGGTGGAAGGGGAGAGACTGCACAGTGCGGGAGGTGGTAACCAGTTGGCCAGTACCTGAGAAGGGTCCGTGACCCGGAGTGTCACCACGTCCTCACTTGTGTACTTGATCAGGAGATGGTTCTCATCCAGAAGCTGCATCTTCCACATGCGCAGCTGCTGCAGCTGATCGAAGTACTGGAAGAAGCGGCGCTTGGCCGCGGCGCTGCCGTCGTGCTCCGCTCTCTGCCATAGGTACACCAGCAGCCGGTGCTTCAGCGAGTTCAGCGTCTTCTCCTTGAAGGGCCGCGAGGTGGCATTCTGCGCGTCGCCCTGCACCTCAGGGTACACCGCGGAGATGGTGAGGAGGTCATCTTCATAGCAGAACCGCCCGATGGTGCGAACATCAATGAAGGTCCCCTCGGGTGTGACCTGAAACACGTGGATGGTCTGATGCTGCACAGAGAGAACGGCCAGGATGTTTTTATACAGGTAAAGCCCTTGGTTGTGCGAGAGAATGATCTTGTCACACTTGAAGGATCGTGTATCGCAGAGGCTCCCTGTGTGAAGATCAATGATGTGCAGCGAGTAATCTTCCAGAGGAGAGCGAGGGTTCGGCGTGACCGACTCATTGTTTCGATAAACCTCGAAGAAGAGAGGATGGGGCTCCTCAGGGAGGTAGGCGGCCGACCCAACGATGACGTACCGGCAGTCGTCGGTGAACAGACTGCACTCGCGGTTCAGGTGCTCCCCGTTCGACGCCACGCTGGTGACGTGCAGCAGCACGAAGAAGCGCTCGAAGAGCTTGCCGCGGACGTTGACCGACTGCAGGTCGCCGGTGCCGTTCAGCATGATCTCCCCATCGTGCCCCTGCAAGAGGTCCTCGGCGGCCTGGCAGCCCTGGTACTCGTAGATCTCCAGCGAGGTCTGGTCCAGGGAGAAGGCGATGAAGTAGCGTCCGTCGGGGGAGAACTTGCGCAGGAAGCAGGGGGGCTTTTCCACGTTGACCACGGTGAAGTTGGGGAAGACATTCTGGTGCAGGCATCGCACCATGTACCAGTGGGCACCTGGCCTGCCCGAGTGCATGCGCCGCCGCTCCAGTCGGTAAACCACATTCTGGTTCTCAATCCGACGAGGCTTGATGGTCGGGTCATCATCATCCATTCTCAGCCATCACCACACGTTGTCTCTGCAGCTGCAGGCAGGACAGAGAGACGGGGGCAAAGTCAGCAATGCTCACAGAGTGACAAAAACAACAGCATTACAAGCTGCACGCTCAAGTGAATAACGGTCACTTAAGTGGAAACAAGGAACTGCAGACACTGGCTTACAAAATGAAACACCATGCTGGAATCACTCAGTGGGTCAGGCAGCATGTTTGGAGAACATTAAGAGGTGACGTTTCAGGTCAGGACCCTTCCTCAGTTAGAAGACAGGTCCCAACCCGAAACGTCACCTAGCCATGTTCTCCAGGGATGCTGCCTGACCCGCTGAGTTACTCCAGCACTTTGTGTCTTTAATGGTCATAATCATGATTGGCCAACAAGCCTTTATGTGGCATCCAATCAATTATAAATATACTAGATTCTACCTCTCCTGATAGCTGAAACCCTCTAATAAAAGCAGCTGGTACACAAAAATGCTGGAGAAACTCAGCGGGTGCAGCAGCATCTATGGAGCGAAGGAAATAGGCAACGTTTCGGGCCGAAACCCTTCTTCAGATAAAAGCAGCTGTCTGGTAAACCTGCACCCTTTCCAAAACCTCCATATCATTCCTGCAATGGGGGTGACATACAAACTGCATACAATACTCCAAATGCAGCCTAAACCAAGGTCCAATAAAGCTGCATCATGACTTCCTGACTCTTTACTCAATGCCCCAACCTACGAAGGTAAGCATACCATTTGCCTTCTTTATCACTCTATCTACTAGTGTTGCCACTTGCAAGGGTTGTGGACTTGGACCCGAAGATCCCTTTAGATTTTAGAGATGCAGCGTGGAAACAGGCCATTCGGCCCACCGAGTCTATGCTGTCCAATCACCCGTACATGTTCTACCCTATACACTAGCGACATTTTACAATTTGCAGATGCCAATAAACCTCCAAACCTGTGTAGGAAAGAACTGCGGATGCTGGTTTAAAATCAAAGATAGACACAAGATGCTAGAGTAACTCAGCAGACCAGGCAGCATCTCTGGAAGAAGGAATGGGTGATGTTTCGGGTCGAGTCCCTTCTGGGTCTCGACCCGAAACGTCACCCATTACTTCTCTCCAGAGATGCTGCCTGCCCCGCTGAGTTACTCCAGCACTTTGTGTCCATCTGCAACCTGCAAAACCTGTATGTATTAGGAGTGTGGGAGGAAACCGAAGCACCCAGAAAAATTCCACGCAATCAAGGAGAACGTACAAACTCCATACAGAGAGCACCCGTAGTCAGGATCCAACCCGGGTCTCTGGTGCAGTAAGGCAGCAACTCTACCGCTGTGCCACCGTGCATCGATGTTGTATGGGGTCATGCCATTAACTCTATACTTTTTACATTTGACCTCCCACAGTGCAACACCTCTCATATGCCAAACTGCCATCTCTGCAGCTGATCTATAACCCGCTGTATACTTTGACAGTCTACTTCACGGAAGATGGACACAAATGATGGACTAACTCAGTGGTTCAGGCAGCACCTCTGGGGAAAAGAACGAGGTGACGTTTAGGGTCTTCACCCTTCCTCATACCTGCAACGTCACCTAGTCCTTTTCTCCAGAGATGCTGTTTGACCCACTCAGTTACTCCAGCATTTTATGCCTATTTTCAGTGTAAACCAGCATCTATAGTTCCTTTTTACAACCTTTGTAGTAAATGCCTACTATGTTCTGTGTGCTGAAGCAAAGCAAGAATTTCATTGTCCTATCAGGGACACATGACAATAAACTCACTTGAACTTCTCACAGTCCTGTTATCATGAGTCTGTGACCCCTGTGTCCAGACCCTCAATAGGGGATCCTCCGCCATCTCCCCCCATAATAACTGTGTGCTTTTTCACAGAGATTGCAGAAGCCTGGCATAGGGCAGAGAGCAGTCCTGGACACGTACGTCCATGTGCCCTCAAGCAACAGAGACCCGTACCCCAGCCCCGCACCCCGCACCCCGCACCCCGGCCCCCAGCCCCGCACCCCGGCCCCTAGACCAGCACCCCGGCCCCCAGCCCCGCACCCCGGCCCCGCACCCCGGCCCCTAGACCCGCACCTCGGCCCCTAGACCCGCACCCCGGCCCCTTGACCAGCACCCCGGCCCCCAGCCCCGCACCCCGGCCCCTAGACCCGCACCCCGGCCCCTAGACCCGCACCCCGGCCCCTAGACCCGCACCCCGGCCCCTAGACCCGCACCCCGGCCCCTAGACCCGCACCCCGGCCCCTAGACCCGCACCCCGGCCCCTAGACCCGCACCCCGGCCCCTAGACCCGCACCCCGGCCCCTAGACCCGCACCCCGGCCCCTAGACCCGCACCCCGGCCCCTAGACCCGCACCCCGGCCCCTAGACCCGCACCCCGGCCCCTAGACCCGCACCCCGGCCCCTAGACCCGCACCCCGGCCCCTAGACCCGCACCCCGGCCCCTAGACCCGCACCTCGGCCCCTAGACCCGCACCCCGGCCCCTAGACCCGCACCCCGGCCCCTAGACCCGCACCCCGGCCCCTAGACCCGCACCCCGGCCCCTAGACCCGCACCCCGGCCCCTAGACCCGCACCCCGGCCCCTAGACCCGCACCCCGGCCCCCAGCCCCGCACCCCGGCCCCGCACCCCGGCCCCTAGACCCGCACCCCGGCCCCGCACCCCGGCCCCTAGACCCGCACCCCGGCCCCTAGACCCGCACCC
>CM075989.1:3524870-3613022 GCA_038087875.1 Malacoraja senta
TCTACAAGTCACATACCCACCACCTCCTCCCACCCTTCTTCCGGTGAGAGTGCCTTTCATACTCCAGGCTTCCCCACCTCCATAGCATGTGTCTGGTGATGACGATTGGATAGCACGTAACAAAAAGCTTTTAATTGTACCTGTACACGTGACAATAATAAACAATACAAAACTATTGATTCTGCGAATGTGAGATGACAGAACTAGTGTGAATGGGTGACCAATGGTCAGCGCGTACACTCGATGGGCCGAAGGGCTTGTTTCTATGCTGTATCTCTGAACTAAACAATATATGTTTATTGTAAACAATTAATGTTTTATGTTTCATTCTTAACTGTCACTGTATGTCATGTTGTCACTTGTGGGCGGACCACCAAGGCAAATTCCTTGTATGTGAATACTTGGCCAATAAACGTATTCAGTCATGAATTCATTCATTCATTCATGATACCGTAACATGAGAAATAGAAAGCAGTTCGGTTGCTGTTGCTGTTTACATACTCTGTTGTGTTTACATATTCAGTTGTGCTGCTGCAAGTAAGAATTTAACTGTTCTATCGGGGACGTGACAATAAAACACTCTTGACTCTTAACTAAGACATGTGCTTGCTCTGGCAGTCAATGAGAACATAGCTGATCCTGTACCAGCACCATTTCACTTCTCCATCGCCATACCTTACGATGCCTCTACCATCCAGAAATCTACCAACCTCGGTTTCAAATACATTCAATGACTGATCCTCCACCATCTATCCAAAGGTTTACCATCCTCTTATTTAAGAAATTGCAGCTCATTTCAATTCTGAATTGCTTACCCTTCATTTTAAGACTGTGACCCATATTTCTAGAATTATTAGCCAAGGAAGCTTTGTCCCTGCACATACTTTGTGAAACTCACTGAAACCTTAGGGCAGCACGGTGGCGCAGCGGTAGAGTTGCTGCCTTACAGCACCGGAGACCTGGGCTCAATCGTGACTACGGGTGCTGTCTGTACGGAGTTCTCCCTGTGACCGCGTGGGTTTTCTCCAGGTGCTCCGGTTTCCTTCCACACTCCAAAGACATATAGTTTTGTAGGTTAATTGGCCTTGGTAAAATTGTAAATTGTCCCTAGTGTGTGTAGGATAGTGCTAGTGAACGGGGTGATCGCTGGTCGGCGTGAACTCATTGGGCCAAAGGGCCTGTTCCCGCACTGTATCTCTAAACTAAACTACACTCTGTATGTTTCAGTGAGTCACCTCTGATTCTTTCAAACTGTGGAGGACAGAAACCCACCCAATGTCTCCTTATGATCCATTATAAGACTGGTTAGGCCGCATTTGGAGTATTGCGGTTGCAGTTCTGGCCCCATTGCAGGAAGGATGTGGGGGCTTTGGACAGGGTGTAGAGGAGATTGACCGTAATGATGCCTGGATTAAGGGGTAGTAGCTACAGGGAGAGGTTGGACAAACTTGGATTGTTTTCGCTGAAAAGCCAAAAGTTGCTCGGAGACCTGATAGAAGTACGTACAATTATGAGGGGCACAGACAGGGTAGACAGTCAGAACCTTTTTCCCAGCATGGAAATATCAAATACTAGAGGGCATAACTTTAAAGTGAGAGGGGCAAACTTCAAAGGAGATGTGCGGGGCAAGTTTTTTACACCGACGATGGTGAGTGCCTGGAACGCACTGTTGGGGTGGATAGTTGAAGCAGATACATTAGTGACAGTTAAGAGATTTTGGATACGCATATAGATATGCAGGGAATGGAGAGATATGGGTTATGGGCAGGTAGATACGAGGGTCTTGGCATCATGTTTGGCACATGTTATGGGCTGAGGGGCCTGTTCTTGTGCTGTACTGTTCTATGTTCTATCTTTCCTCTTGTACTCTAGATCCTCTTTCAATGAAGATCCAGCATATCATTCGCCCTCATCAGTCTGGAGAAGGGCCTGACACGAAACATCACACATCCATGCTCTCCACAGATGCTGCCTGACCCGTTGAGTTACTGCAACACTTCGTGTCTTCTCGTGTAAACTAGCATCTGCAGTTCATAAGTACTGGGAGCAGAATTAGGCCATTCGGCCCATCAAGTCCTCTATGCCATTCAATCATAGCTGATCTATCTTTCTTTCTCAACCCCATTCTCCTGTCTTCCCCCCATAACCCCCGACCCCCTTTCACAGATCAAGAATCTGTCAATCTCCGCCATGAAAATATCCAATGACTTGGCCTCCACAGCCTTCTGTGGCAATGAATTGCACAGATTCACCACCCACTGACTAAAGAAATTCCTCCTCATCTCCTTCCTAAAAGAATGTCCTTTTATTCTGAGGCTATGCCCTCTCCACATCCACTCTATCCAGGCCTTTCACTATTCGGTAAGGGGTCCCCTCATCCTTCTAAACTCCAGCGAGTACAGGCCCAGTGCCGTCAAACACTCTTGCAGGCCTTTCACTATTCGGTAAGCTGCCGTGCCACAGTTCCTTGTTTCTACATCATTCACCTTTTCTATTGCCTTCTCCACTGGCATTTTAGTTTTCAAGGACATAAAGGCCCTTTCAAGGTCCATTTTAACATCAACATTTTCCAGCCTATTGTCATTTTGCAAATACTCAGCATCTTTTGTACTGAAGTGGATAACTTCATATTTTCCCACATTGTACTCCATCTGTCATGTTGTCCTCTCTCAGCTGATTCATTTCCCCGCAAAATCATCTTCAAACCCTCACAGATATTCACGTCTCCATTTAATTTGATATTATAAATGAACTTGGAAATGTTATACAAAAAAAAAAAAAAATGGTGGAGGAACTCAGTGGGTCAGTGACGCAGCGGTGGAGTTGTTGCCTTAAGGGCCTGTCCCACTTGGCCGCCATTCGCGCGCCATTTACGCGACCTGCTAGTGTGTGGGTAGCGCGTGGGTAGCGCGGGACGGGCGCATGGAGTGGTGTGGAGGAGTGTGGACTTCGTCCTGTACAAAATCTTCGTGCGCCACCGGCCTGTCGCGTAACTGACGGCCAAAGTGGGACAGGCCTAAGACCTTGGCACGGCACAACGTCTCACCTCCAACAGCAGCAGAAGCAGGCAAACGATCGCCGAGCTCGGCCTGGGGCTCACGGCCGTTGCGGATCCAGATCCGCTCCCACTCCTACTCCCAGAGCGGGGCCAAGACGATTGGAGATAGACACAAAATGCTGGAGTAACTCAGCGGGACCGGCAGCATCTCTGGAGAGAAGCAATGGGTGACGTGGGGAAACATCATCCATTCCTTCTCTCCAGAGATGCTGCCGGTCCCGCTGAGTTACTCCTGCATTTTGTGTCCATCTTCAAATGACGTCACACGCTCCAGACGGCTGTGTGGACGCATGATGACGCGCGCGACCATCGCGCGTCAGTCACTACCGGCCTGTCTCGTAAATGACGGCCAAGTGAGACAGGCCCTTTACAGCGCCTGAGACCAGGGTTCGACCCCAACTAGGGGTGCTCTCTGTACGAGGTTTGTGCGTTCTCCCCATGATCTGCGTGGGTTTTCTCCGGGTGCTCCGGTTTCCTCCCACACTCCAAAGACATATATGTTTGTAGGTTAAATGGCTTTTGTAAAATTATAAATTGTCCCTAGTGTGTAGGATAGTGTTAATGTGCGGGAATCGCTAGTGAGCGCGGACTCAGTGGGCCAAAGGGCCTGTTTCCACGCTGTATCTCTAAAGTAAACTAAACTAAAATAAATATGCAGGGTTTTTTTAACTGCTCCACTGTGAAGTCTCCCTAAAGTATAGCTGCTTTGAAAAAGTTTTCCTCTCTCCGACGAGAGTTCTGTGAGACGCTCTCTCTCTCTCTCTCTCACTCGAGAACCCGGGTCTCTGGCACAGTAAGGCAGCAAATCTACCACCGCTACCGTGCTGCCTGTAAATACATCAGTGCGCGTGCGCCCCTCCCCTCCCCGCCCCTCCCACCCGCTCACGTGAGGCGCCGCCAACGGCCGGGGGGAGGGGGGGGGGGGGGTTTGGTGGGTTGGGGTGGGGCTACAAATAGAGGAAGCGGGAGAGAGGCGGCAATCAGTCGAGGCGCAGATTAGGTGTGAGGTGGCGTTTAGTCGTGAGGTAGGAGGTTTAGTTAAGTTGAGGTGGGGGTTAAGGTGTGAGGTGAGGTGTGAGGTTTATTTGAGGGGCTAGGTTTAATGAGGTACGGTTTAGTCGAGACGAGGTTTAGGTGTGAGGAGAAGTTTGGTAGTGAGGTTTCGTCGTGGCGATGGGTTTAGTGAGGCGAGGGGATTAGTTGAGGTGCAAGTGTGTAGGTGAGGGGAAGTGAGCGTAGGTGAGCTGAGGAGAAGTGGGTGTCTGAGCTCAGGAAGGGAGACCGAGGTGCTGCTGAGGGAGACAAGATCACTGCCCTCTGTGGCAGAGAATTCTACAAATTCACAACTCTGGGTGAAATTTTTTTTCTCATTTCAGGTAACATTTTTTGTAAAGATTTTTTTTGCTGTATGAGGCCATTTATTGAACCATATAAGATTATTAAGGGTTTGGACACGCTAGAGGCAGGAAACGTGTTCCCGATGTTGGGGGAGTCCAGAACCAGGGCCCACAGTTTAAGAATAAGGGGTAGGCCATTTAGAACGGAGATGAGAAAATTATTTTTCACACAGTGAATTGTGAATTTGTGGAATTCTCTGCCTCAGAAGGCAGTGGAGGCCAATTCTCGGGAGGCATTGACCCCTGAACCCCCATCGGGGCGCTGTCCCTGGAGCCCGATTGGGGCCTATCCAGCCTCCCGGACCCCTGGCCAATACTTCCTACTTTTTTTTATGGAGGTGAATATCATGCTTAGTCCACATTGCTTAAAAATGTTGGGTCTACTGTATGAGAAGGGATTTAAAAAATAATAATATTAATAATAGAATGTGATTCAATACAAAATAATAGTTAAAATAAAAATTAAAAGGTTATTAAAGTATCATGTTGGCTAGCTTTAAATGAAAAAACGTTCAAATTAAGGATGTTTCATTCTAAATATATTTAATATAAAATAATTAAAACACTATTAACATTTATGACAGAAATTAAAATTTGTGGTGATCTGTTGTGGAATAACCCCATTAAAGAAGATAACAGTGGTTACCCAGACCTCATTGCTGGTTGCAAAGTGTCCCCCATAACAGTTCAAGCTTCAGGGCCACAAAAATGTAGGTTGGACACTGGGAGAACGTATAAACTCCGTACAGACAGCACCCAAGGTCAGGATCGAATACGGATGTCTGGTGCTGTGAGGCAGCAATTCTACCACTGTGGTGCTGTGAGGCTGTGCCCACTTTATTTTGATCAAATTAAAGGGATGGAGAATGAAAATGACTGGAACACAAGCCCATCCTCATGGACTGACCTGACTCTGTGCCTAAAGCAGTGCTCCCAACCTTCCTCATGCACGGCCAAAAATTAATCCTACATTTAGACGCGGCCCATATTTTAAGATTGCATGATAAATGAATTGATATTTCCGTCAACACGACTTGAATTTTCAAAACGTTTTGTTTGGGCTTTGCAGCTTATTAATAGGAAAATTAAAGCGTTCAATAAAAATAAAATTAACTCATTAACATCAAAATTCTAGCATTAGAGATGAATATTCTTCCCCCTGACTGCCCCTTACGCTGAAACATGGAAACATAGAAAATAGGTGAAGGAGTAGGCCATTCGGCCCTTCGAGCCAGCACCACCATTTAATATGATTATGGCTGATCATCCAGAATCAGTACCCCATTCCTGCTTTCTCCCCATATCCCTTTATTCCGTTTACCCTAAGAGCTACATCTAACTCTCTCTTGAATACATCCAGTGAATTGGCCTCCTGTGGCAGAGAATTCCACAGATTCACAACACTCGGGTGAAAAGAAAATTCTAATTTCAGTCCTAAATGGCTTATCCCTTATTCTTAAACTGTGACCCCCTGGTTCTGGACTCCTTTAACATGGGGAACATTTTTCCTGCATCTAGCCTGTCCAATCCCTTAAAAAATGTATATGTTTCTGTAAGATTCCCTCTCATCCTTCTAAATTCCAGTGAATATAAGCCTAGTCGATCCATTCCTTCATCATATGTCAGTCCCGCCATCCCGGGAATTAACCTGGTGAACCCACACTGCATTCCCTCAATAGCAAGAATGTCCTTCCTCAAATTGGAGTGTAAGATAAAACTGGAGCACCCGGAGAAACTGGCACAACGGCTGCAAGGCAACCATTTCAACAATGTTTGCCAGAATTTCCTGTTATTTGCAAACCATTTTTGGACCCCACACACAGCCCCGTTTCAACCCAATTTTGGGCGGGGCCTGGAGACTGGAACCAGTGCTCTCATGGGAACCTTCACTTGCACTGACACCAATCTGCCTCCAGAGGGCGATTTGCCTTGCATCTAAACTTGCCCTGTTTGAGGAGAGAGCTTCATGTAAACACTTCCTGCATCAGACCTGCAATTCATGTAATTCAGTTTAGTTTAGTTTAGTTTAGAGATACAATATGGAAACAGGCCCTTTGGACCACCGAGTCTGTGCCGACCAGCGATCCCCGCACACTAACACTATCCTCCACACACTAGGGACAATTTACAATCCTACCAATTGGCCTACAAGCCTGCACTGTACGTCTTTGGAGGAAACCGAAGCACTCAGAGAAAAAGCACACTGTCACGGGGTGAACATACAAACTCCGTACAGTCAGCACCGATGGACAAGATCGAACCTGGGTCTCCTGCGCTGTGAGGCAGCAACTCTGCCGCTGCGCCACCGTGCCGCCCTGATAACCTAAAGGCCTGTCTCACGAGTCTGCGGTCATTGGCGGCGAAACGGGAAGAATCTGCCGCCATAGACCGCGCACTCGTGAGAACGTACAATTCCGGGGCCGTGCGGCGGTGTTCCCAACACCACACGGTGCTAAAATAAAATTGACAATGTCGAAAACTATATACTCACTGCACAACCTCCACCAGTGATGCACGAGTGCGGCACGGCCGCCCGCACGGGCCGCCGCCAGTGTGGCTCGAGCGCCGTGCGTCAAACCTCCACTGCCACAGCCTCCGCCAGTGAGGCACGTGCCTCCGCCAGTGAGGCACGTGTGCTGCACGGCCGCAGGCACAGCCACCACTACAGCGCCGCGATCAGGATGGCCGCCACAGCCGCCGCTAGTGAGTCACGTGCGGCGGGCCGACGTCATCGCAGTCGGCCCGCCCTTTTTTTTACTTACCGCAAGCACGTGGGACCCGCCGTGTTTGAATTACTCGGCCCCCGCGCAGCATCCGTGCGGCGCTCCGGTGGATAGGCTCGCCGCTCTCGCCGTTGCCGCGCGGTCCCCGCTACCGGTGACGCCGCGCTTCACCGCCGATGACCGCAAACAGGTAAGACAGAGCCTTAATGGCCCAAAATGTTAATGAATCTGAAAATGCAGAAAATAAATAGATTAAAAATAGATAAGTATTATATTTCTATATACCCCGCACATTCCAAGATGGCGGCCAAGCCAGGTGACTCTTTGCGTGCTTGTGCAAGATAAAGTCCAGTAAAGCCCGGTACAAGCCAAACAAAAGAACAACAGGTAGAGTGAAGAGAAAAATAGCAGCCTGTAGAATACAGTTTCTCAGCATCATATCGCTGCAGTTCCAGAGGGAAACGATCAATGTCCACAATGAGGTTGGTTGGAAGATTGAGCTTGTACCCTCACTTATGGAAGGACCATTCAGAAGTTTAATAACAGTGGGGAAGAAGCTGTTCCCGAGTTTGATAGGATTTCAGGTTTCTGTGTCTTCTGCCCAACAGGATCAGGGTGAAGAGCGAATGACCAGCTTGGGAAAGCTCCTTGGTTATGTTAAAAAAAAAAAGGACACAAAGTGCTGGAGTAACTCAGCGGGTCAGGCAGCATCCCTGGAGAAATGATGGTTACGGTGGCTGCTTTTGCGAGACAGCGTGAAGTAGAGATGGAGTCAATGCTGGGGAATCTGGTCTTTGTGAAATATTTGTCTACTCATCCAAATTTTTATTGGATTAACTTGCTGCCTTTTTTTCCCTGCTCCTCTCGGAAGTTCTTATTCCTTTATCTTTACAGTTCGAGGTGCCAACCCGGAAGATCCAAAAGCTCGTCGGTCAGCGGGACCGGGAGGGAGCTGGAGATGTCGGACATGAGGAGCAAGGGCTGGTAGGAGGATGAACCGGGGTAATGTCTCCAGCGCCTTCAGGTCAGCTGCAGGAGGTGCCCCGGGAAAACAATGATGGCCGGGCGAGGAGACGAGAGGAGAGGTTCGCGGGAACTGCTCCAGTACATCGAGCGAGTCAGAACACCATTGAACCGTGAGGGCGACAGGGTAGCGCAGCAGTAGAGTTGCAGCGCCGGAGATCTGGGCTTGATCCTGACTATTGGTGCTTCTCTGAACGGAGTTTGTAAGTTCTCCCCGGGACCTGAGTGGATTTTCTCCAGAATCACCGGTTTCCTCCCACACTCCAAAGGCATGTGGGTTTGCAGGTTAATTGGTTCACCACTGACCCAAAACATGTCCTTCGCCGCACTTCCGAGGCTCTGTCTCTCACACCCACTGAGAACACTAACGAACCTTGCCTCGGACCTCTTGTAAGATGTCAAAACAAGTTATTTTAAGGGAAGAGCATTTTCGTGTTCATTTTCTAGGTCTGCATGAAACAAGGTACAACAAAAGTCTTTATTACATTACTCAATTCTGGCAGCCAGACAACTCAAAATGGCTGCACACACACACACTACAGACAGGAAAAACGATATACAAAACATCTCCCTTTGTCCTGTGTAGCGCCACCTGCTGCACGGGAGGAGCAACAGGTCCTCCCCCCCCACACAGTCCACCAAACATCACACTTCCCCTTTCCAGTTTGAACGTCTCTATTCCTGAATGAGTCGCCTTGGGGGAGTACCACGATTGCAACATGTCGATCGACGAAAGACCACAGGCAGATCGGCGGGGAGTTCGTCTAGCGGAACTTTGTCAAAGTCAGGCACTCCAGTATCCACACGATTCGGCACTGGGGTGTCCGACTGCTTGGTTTTCGTCAGGTTCTGTGCAGTCTTCATTTGAGGAACGCGGCTCCTTAATTGGTCGTCATGCCGAAGGCATTGTCCTTCTTGTCCTTGGACGGTGTACATTTTGGTTCCAATGTGAGCCATGATCCTGCCAGCGCACCATCTGCTTTCCTTGGCCGTATAATTGCGGTAATATACGTAGCCGCCAGTGTCGAATTTGGACTTGTTCGACTTCGTTGGCTGAGTGCGCGCCGTATAAGAGTTACGGGTCGGGTTCAAAACTCATAGGGGAGAGCGCACTTGATGTCCGAGCATCATCTCCGCTGGAGTTCGACCGGTAGTGCAGTCCTTGCAGCGGTCGGCTATATCGGTCTCGATATTCGGCCACCACACATGCATGCGGGCGAGCGCCTTCATTCGCACAATTCTAATGTGTGTCTTGTGCAACATTTTCAGAATTTGCGATCACAGTTCCGCCGGAAGGATCACTCGACAATCACGGAGCAGAATGCCATCCTTTGAGGAGACCTCCGTTTGCACATTCTGGAATGAGCGGAATTCCTTGACCAGCTTAGGACTGTTTGGCCACCCTGAGTGACAAAATGTCATACCTTCGACAAAATGGGGTCTGTGCTCGTGTAGTTGGTGACCGTCCTTGCGGAGACGGGGATATCGGCGATGACCCGCGTGTTGAGCACGTTCACGACCGTCTCAATTTCCATAATTGCCTCCCCTTTATCGAATGTCAGGTCGGATCCAATCGGTAGATGAGACAGTGCATCGGCATTGGCAGGCTCGGCAGACTCGGTAAATTATGTGATAATCATATCCCATCATGATCAGGGCCCAACGTTGTAGACGCTGCAACATCATGACAGGCAAACTTTTCTCCGGACTGAAAATGGTCAGCAGCGGCTTGTGGTCGGTGATGAGCAGGAAATGTCGCCCACACAAATATTGGTGGAACTTCCGGACACCAAACATGATCGCCAGTGCTTCTTTCTCCACTTGGCTGTAGTTTTTCTCGGCCGTCGTCAGCTTTTTGGATGCAAACACGATTGGTTCTTCCTTGCCGTTCAGCGCCGTTTGTGAGATTACAGCTCCAAGACCAGACGGCGATGCATCGGCGACCAGCGAGATCGGCTTCGATGGGTCATAGTGGACCAAATGCGTCTGCTGGGCGAGCATCTCCTTCAACCCGGTGAATGCATGGTCACACTCTTTGGACCAGTGCCATTCGACATCCTGTTTTCGCAGGTTGTTCAATGGTGCGCACAAAGTCGAAAGTGCCAGTATGAACTTGCCATCGTAGTTCACCTTGACAATGAAGCTTTCAAGTTGCTTCACATTATCGGGCGGCGGCAATTTCACAATGGCGTCCACTCTTCCGATGGCTTCAGACCACTTGCCGAGGTCACATGTCCGAGATATGTGACCTGTTGTCGGGAGAATGCGCACTTGTCCATGCGCAACTTCATGCCATAGTTCAGTGCCGTGAGGTCCTGTTTTAGGTTCTGCAGGTGTTCTTCCTCTGTCCGGCCGGTGACAATTATGTCATCCAGGTAGGCGGCTATGTACGGAATCCCGGCAACCAGATTGACGACCAGTTTCTGGAAGATGGCCGGTGCCTGTCCAAACGACAATCGGTTGTATCTGAACAGTCCCTTATGTGTGTTGATCACGAGCAGGTTTTTTGTCTCGTCGTCCAGTTCCACTTGGAGATACGTGTCGGACATGTCCAATTTCGAGAAGTACTGTCCTCCTTGCAGCTTGATGAACAGCTCGTCCACTCTTGGTATGGGGTGTTGATCAATGTGCTATTGAGGGTTTACAGTCACTTTGTCGTCACCACAGATGCGCACCTTGCCGCAAGGCTTCTGAACGACAACTATGGGTGTGGTCCATTCTGAATGGCCCACATCGGTGATTATTCCTATTTCTTCAAGACGGCAGAGTTACTTGTTGACGGCGTCCATCCGACTGAACGGAACTGGTCTTGGTTTGAAGAACTTAGGGACGGCATCGTCTTTGAGTGTGAGCCGTGCCTTCATCTTTGTGCAATGTCCGAGTCCAGGTGCGTAAATGGCCGGAAACTGGTCAAGAACCTTCTGCAGATTGTTCTCGCACTTGCTGACCATGTTGCAATCCGGGGTAGTTGACAATGCCATTGTTGATCCATCGAAGATCAAGGCGTTCATGTCAAGCTTGAAAGCAAGGATCCAGTCAATGGCGCACAGGGATGTACCTTCTTTACCAACGACGATTAGCGGCAACATCTGTGTCAGACCATTACAGGAAACGGCGACAGTGCATTTGCCTTTCGTGAGAATGGGCTGTCATCCGTATTCCCAAAGGCGGATGTTGGCCGCTTTCAGTTTCGGCAATCCGATCCTCTCCCAGATATCCTGACCCACTAGCAACACAGCCGCACCAGTGTCCACCTGGAACTGTAGATCGACGTTCGAGACCCGCAGCGAAATCCTCGGCTTGTCGGTGATCGTAGACACACCGAGCACTACAATAGGAATGGTCTCCGCGATTTGGTCGACTATGTTTTGCACTTTCTTGCCCTTTTGCAGCTTTCCTACGGATTGACACACTGCCTGGAGATGACCTTTTCATTAACAGGCATAACTAACGGACTTGATATACGGGCACTCACGGTGATGATGAGCAGTCGACCCGCACCGGTAGCAGGGTTTCCATCCTCCCCCCACAGGGGGACGGCTCTTCTGAAACTGTCCCACCTTCTCCGGATTTGCTCTGGGTCGATCAACTGGTTTCTGGCGTTGCGGACGAGTCTGACGAACTGTATGCACCTCCTGAGGGAGCTTCGGTACACTGTTTCGCCAGCCATTTTGTGCAGTTCTTTACTTAGCTGCTCGGCCATCTTAGCACAGTGCAGCACATTCTTCAATGAGGTGTCCGATTCCTTGAGAATCGCCTGCTGGATGAATGCGTGCCTGCAGCCCATGACCAGTCTACCCCGCAATGCATTGTCTTGGCACTTTTCACAGCATTGAGCTTTAAAATCACATGCCTTTGTCTTGGTGCAAAGTTCGGCAAGAAATTCGGTGATCGATTGCCCTTCCTGTTGCACCGTCCGGTAGAAATCAAGGCGAGCTGCGAGGAAATTTCCACTTTCTTCGAAATGCAGCTGCAAAGCTGTTGTGATTTCAGCATATGAGGCTTTAGTTACTTCTTCTGTAAGTAAATTTTGAAAGCAGTGCAAAAGTTTCTGGAGACATTGATGAACACAAGAGAGCCTTCTTCCTCAGGTCAGTCGTAATTGCCATTCTTAGCTGGGTCTTTGGACGCAATCCAAAGTGTCCCGCTTATGACACCACTTTTGTGTTCTTTTTTTTGGTCCGTACAAAACTTGAGAGTCTTCAATTTACAACAGAAGTCTTTAATGCTTTACTCAATGCTGGCAGCAAGACAACTTAAAATGGCTGCACACTCACTGTCTACAGACAGGAAAAAACTATATACAAAACATCTCCCTTTGTCCTGTGCTGCGCCACCTGCTGCACGGGAGGAGCAATGAGTCCTCCCACCCCACACAGTCCACCAAACATCACGAGCATCATTGGATATCTATAAGTATAGCATTGCCCAAAAGTGTTAGAGTTGCCAGTTGACTTTAGTCAGGGCGGCGCGGTTGTGCAGCGGTAGAATTGCTGCCTTACAGCGCCAGAGACCCGGGTTCCATCCTGACTACGGATGCTGTCTGTAAGGAGTTTGTACGTTCTCCCCGTGACCTACGTGGGTTTTCTCCGGGTGCTCCGGTTTCCCCTCACAATTGAAAGACGTAAAGGTTTGTAGGTTAATTGGCTTTGGTAAAAATTGTACATTGTCCCTAGTGTGTAGGACAGTGTTGGTGTGTGGGGATCGCTGGTCGGCGTGGACTCAGTGGGCCGAACGGCCTGTTTCCACGCTATATGTCTAAACTAAACTAAACCTAGTATCTAACACAAGACGACAAGATGAGTTAAGCCTGCAAAATGTTCAGATGAGTGGCTGTCCTTTACTACCAGGTAATAATAATAATAATAATAATGAATTTTATTTATGGGCACCTTAAGGTCTCAAGGACACCTTACAGAGATTTATGGTTAACATATAATCAGAATAATCAGAATTAAAAAAATAAGTTATAAAGGCCAATACACAAATCAGGGACAGAATTCCTTCCAAAAATACAAAAAAGAAAATCAGAAACACAATTTGAGGAGAGAGCAGCGGCAGCGAAACCGCGCCAGCGTCCACTCTCCCCTCCGACTGCCATCTTGAACACAGACTAACAAATACAATTACAAACAATTACAAACAAAAATCATCCCCCCACAACGATTTCCACTGTGGGGGAAGGCACAATGTCCAGTCCCCAGCCCCAGTTCAACCAAAAAGTCAGGCCAAATGAGGCCCCCGCTATTGCCTCTATGAAGGCCCGATGATCCTGGCCGTTCTCGCCGGGTGATGTAGCCCCGGCGTCGGGAGAGTCCTCCAGCAGCTGGGCCACCTGGAACGGCCGCATTCCTCACCGGAGGCCGCAACTACGGCTGGAACGGCAGATTTCCCACAGGCGTCCGCAGCACCTGAAGCCGACAAGGCCGCGCCGATTTGGAGCCACGAGGCTCCCGATGTTGGAGTCGGCGCCGCCGCCCGCGGATGGTCGCTCCACAGTCCCGCAGCCCGGAGGTGTTGAGCTCGGCGGTCCAGCTCACCGGAGCTCCAGCGCGTCGGTCCAGCGCGGCGACCCAAATCAAGATGCTGGTTTACAACAAAAAAGACACCAAATGCTTGAGTACTTCAGCGGGTTAGGCAGCATCGCTGGAGAACATGGATATTTGACATTTCACGTCGGGACCGTTCTTTAGACTGAAAGTAGGGGGGGGGTGGAAGTTAGAAGAGAGGAAGGGCAGGACATAACCTAATGTATCTATCACTCCCCCACCCCTTCCGTCCTCCTTTGATCTTCTATTACTTGCCAGGCTTTGTCCTGCCCTTCCTGTCCTCCAGCTTTCTTTCCACCCCTATCACAAGCAGTCTGGAGAGGGGTCCCGTCCTGAAACGTCCCCGATCCATGTTCTCCTAGGAACGCTTCCTCACCCGCTAAGTTACTGCAGCACTTTGTCTCCTTCAGGCACACCAATGTTATTCTCTTCCTCTCTTTGTGCCTTCTGCTAGAAATGTGTTGTTGAAAGACATGTTTTTAGATGTGGGTGGTAATGGTTTTTAATTGTGTGGAAAATGATCTAGAAATCGGGTAGAATCGGATAGAAATTGGGCGGAAACCCGAGTTCAATCCTGACCGCGGGTGCTGTCTGTACGGAGTTTGTACGTTCTCCCCGTGACTGTGAGTTTTCTCTGGGTGCTCCGGTTTCCTCCCACACTCCAAAGACGTGCAGGTTTTTCGGTTTTAAAATGGCTTCTGTAAATTGTCTCGAGTGTGTAGGATAGTGCGGGGTGATCGCTGGTCGGCATGGACTCTAGGGGGCCGAAGGGCTTGGTTCCATCTTGTATCTCTAAAGTCTAAACATTGTATTGATGCAGAATCTGTAATGTAATATTGCTTCAGATCAGTGTCAGAGACTGTGCCTGCAGGTTGACTGAAAGCCGGGCCTGTGTGCTGTGTTTAGCAGCATGCCGAGGATTAAAATGCATATTTGCATCAAACGGTTAATGCAATTTGACGGTGGAACATATGCAGGGTGTACCACACACGCAGGGTGTGAAGCCTCCCACACAGTGTTGCCGCAACCTTGTGTCGCAAGCCTCCTTTTAAAAGCTGAACACAATTAGGTTTGATTCTTGCTGCAAGCATGTCTGTGCATCGGGATTGCTTGGAATTGAGAAAGCAACACAATTTCACCCAGTTAGTTGGGGGGAAAATACGTGCAGATTGGGGACTGAAAGTGCCTCTTGCTATACATGTGCATTATTGAGTCACACCTCTTGCCTCCTTTTCTCTCTCCACTCCACTGAAATAAAGACTGCACTGTGGGAGGCACTCTAATGGCCCTGATCTGAGTGCCTGCTTTCACCACCAGTCTCATCAAAATCCTATTAGCCCTTGCATCAGGAGTAAGTGTGAGGCCAGGAGATGAAGTGGTGGCTCGAGATTCTGAGTCTGACTTCCATTCTCTTTGCCCAAATTGATTTAATGCAGCAAAGTAAATGGGGCCTAAGTGGAGTGAGAGAGCTGGCCCATAGTTTGAAGAAGATGCTCTTTACTTAGTGGAAAATGTGAGAAGGAGATTTTAATGGTGCCACCAATACACTGCACCAGAGACACAGGAATGGCATTCAGGCACTGAGCTCCCTCAATCAAGCTGCTGTAAGATGCGGAGGTTGGAGAGAGTCCCTTTGTTCTCTCCTGAATGAAGTGTGCTTTATCTGGCTATTCAATGCAAGTTGTCCCAATTCTCTGTATTTTCTGTTTCATCCAAATCCTGCCTGATTTTGACTGCCTGGATTTTGATGATGTCGTCTCCATATGTCTTCCAGCTTGGATTGCCTTCTCTGGAACATCAGAGGTTGAGGAGAGACCTGATAGAAGTTTATAAAATCATGAGAGGCATAGAGAGGACAGTCAGAAACATTCTCTCAGGGTGGAAATGTCAAAGACTAAAGAGCCTAGCTCCAAGGTGAGAGGGGCAAAGATGATGGGAGATGCGTGGGGCAAGTTTTTACACAGGGGCTGGTGTGGGCCTGGAATGTGCTGCCGGTGATGGTGGTAGCGACTGGCACTATAGCGACATTTAAGAGGCTTTTGGATAAGCAGGAGATGGAGGGTACAGATCATGTACTGGCAGAGGAGGCTAGCTCATCTTGGCATCATGCGTAGCATAGACATTGTGGGCCGAAGGGCCTGTTCATGTGCTGGCCCGATGAGTTCTTGGTGTGTTCCCTCCATCCCTGGGTCCAGTGGAGGTTTACAAGAATGATCCCAGGAATGAGTGGGTTAACATATGATGAACGTTTGTCGGCACTGGGCCTGTACTCGCTGGAGTTTAGAAGGATGAGGGGGCCCCTCATTGAAACTTACAGAATAGTGAAAGGCTTGGAGAGAGTGGATGTGGAGAGGATGTTTCCACTAGTGGGAGAGTCTAGGACCAGAGGTCACAGCCTCAGAATTAAAGGACGTTCATTTAGGAAGGAGATGAGGAGGAATTTCTTTAGTCAGAGGGTGGCGAATCGGTGGAATTATTTGCCACAGACGGCTGTGGAGGCCATCAGTGGATATTTTTAAGGCAGAGATAGTACGGGTTCGTACGGGTGTCAGAGGTTATGGGGAGAAGGCAGGAGAATGGGGTTAAGAGGGAGAGATAGCCCAGCCATGATTGAATGGTGGAGTAGACGTGATGGGCTGAATGGCCTAATTCTACTCCTATTCCTTATGACCTTAATGTCGTATACTCTATGAACAGATTTAATTCCGAGATGGAGATAAACTTTGACCATTTGAAATTTGTTACGCCTCACTGATTATTTAGTGTTTTCTGTGTTGAAATCAACGTCTGGCTCCCTGCAAACACCCTGCAGATAGATAAAAGCACGGCCAACAGTAGCCGCAATACCTGGAGCAGGCTGTCTACAAACATACACGATGATGGTATCCCCCAACCAATGTACACACACACGCACGCACACACACACACGCACGCACGCACGCACGCACGCACACACACACACACACACACGCGCTCGCACACGCACACACATGTACCCACACACACGCTCACACACATGAACCCACACGCACACGCTCACACACACATGTACCCACACACATGTACCCACACACACACATGAACCCACACACATACACGCTCACACACACACACACACACGTACCCACACACATGTACCCACACACACGCTCACACACATGAACCCACACACACGCTCACACACACGCACACATGTACCCACACACATGTACCCACACACACACATGAACCCACACACATGCTCACACACACGGACACACACATACACGCTCACACACACACACGTACCCACACACACGCTCACACACACACACACATGTACCCACGCACACACACACACACATGAACCCACACACACGCTCACACGTACCCACACACACGTTCACACACGCTCACACACACACACATGAACCCACGCACACGCACACCCACGCACACACATGCACACAGATACACACACATACCCACGCACACAGATACACACACACATACCCACGCACACACATGCACACACTGATACACACACCCACGCACGCATGCACACACACACAGACACACACACACTACACGCACGCACACACAGACACGCATACTCATACACACACGTACATACGCACACATGCAGACACACACGTACGCGCACACACATGCACACAAACACACACACATACCCACATGCACACACACACTTAGACACCCCGACACACACATGCACAGACACACACATGTACATAGACACACAAACACACACATACATACATAGACACGCACACACAAAGCAGTCAACCAAGTCCTCCACTTGATTTCCCATTTTTAGTTACTGATACATAGATATATAATTCCCTGTTTTCTCTCTCCCGCCTTTCTTAAAAAGTGGGATAACTTTAACTACCCTCCAATCCACAGGAACTGATCCTGAATCTATAGAACATTGGAAAATGATCACCAATCATTATACGGTATATGAATTAAAAAATCTATGAAGTAAGTAAAAAATTCAAATTTTGTAGGCAAGAGATAAACACATTCACCCCGGTATGTGAAGCCAGATCGGGGTTGGTTCGTGAAGAAACGAGTCTTAAAAGATATTTTATTAAAAAAGAGGGAAAGCTAAATTGGGGCAGACGGCTCTGCTGATGAGCTAATACTGTCACATAGAACATAGAACCGTACAGCACAAGAACAGGCCCTTCAACCCACAATACCTGTGCCGATCTTGATGGCAGGACCATCATTTATCTACCTGCACATAACCACATTCACATTGACTGGAGTGCCCTATATATGAATTTTACATGTCACGAGATGAAACTAAGTCTTCGGTAAATCTGTCATTCAAACTAGGACCAGGAGGAGGCCATTCGGCCCTTTAATCCTGCTACATCATTCCATATGACATGGTACTCATGACTGATTATTCAAATGCAGTCACAAGGAACTGCAGACAGAGGACTCTTGAGAAAAACGCAAAGTGCTGGAGGAACTCAGTGGCTCAGGCAGCGTCTGGGAGGGAATGAAGAATGAAGAATGGTGACTGGTCTGAAGAAGGGCCCCGACCTGAAACATTGCCTTTCTGCTTCCCTCCCAGGTTACTGGCTGACCTGTGTAGGTTAATTGACTGGGTAATAATTGTAAATTGTCCCTGGTGTGTGTAGGATAGTCTTCGTGTGCTGGTTGCTGCGGACTCGGGGTGGGGGCTATAGGGCCTGTTTCCGTGCTTTATTTCTAAACTAAACTAAACTAAACTAAAGCTTGACATGCTGGTAAATGGGCAAGATGCAGGGAAATAATAATGGGGGCTGATACTTCATTATAAACACATACCCTCCAAGTAGAAAGGCCAAGTGATGAGTAATGAACCACTCTGTCCCTTGAGTCTTACAATTAAGTCAAACTCTGCTGTTACGGGTTTAGATTTGATTAGAAGAAATCCTCACCGAGTGGACAATGACGTCAAATGACCACTGAATAACATGACTCAAGACCATTGACCACCAGCAAATCTAATTACAGCAAGCATTGATGCAGGAGCTCCAATGACAGCAGATCATGACGGATGAACCAAGATGTCGACACAGCTTGGCTACTCCAGATGTGCTGGTCCCCAGAGGAGGGTCGACCATTATCCAATACAATTGCCACTCTTTACAATCTCTTTTCTGCTTGGAGTCACTGGGGTTCGATCCCGGCCACGGGTGCTGTCTGTACGGAGTTTGTACATTCTCCCCGTGGGTTTTCTCCGAGATCTTAGGTTTCCTCCCACATTCCAAAGACGTACAGGTTTGTAGGTTATTTGGCTTGATATAAGTGTAAATTGTCCCTAGGATAGTGTTAATGTGCAAGGATCGCTGGTCGCTGCTGACTCGGTGGGCCAGAGGGCCTGTTTCTACGCTGTATCTCTAAACTAAACAGAATTAAATTTTAAAAAGTCATAGAGTCATACAGCATGTGAGACTGGTGGGAGAACTGGGAAGGGGGAGGGGATGGAGAGAGTAACTGGGAAGAGGGAGGGGTCTCCATCGCAGTTCTCCCACCAGTTTTACTGTCTCCGACTACATTCTATCTCTGTCCCACCCACTCCCCTGACATCATACTGAAGAAGGGTCTCGACCCGAAACGTCACCCATTCCTTCTCTCCAGAGATGCTGCCTGTCCCGCTGAGCTTTGTGTCATCTGCTAATTTGCTAATATTCCTTTTCTCCGGAGATGTTGCCTGAACCACTGAATTACTCCAGCATTTTGTGTTTATCTTCGGTGTAAAGCAGCAACTGCAGTTCCTTTCTGCACTATGCTGTAATTTAATGTTGTGTACTTTACCACACTTGTGCTAAACCATGTTACAAGTGAGAATGATACCAACTGGTTGCCTCCTTTGTCCTCTCTCTCTCTCTCTCTCGTTTAAAGCTTGACCTTGAGAGCTTCATGCAGAATTACTATTTTCCAGCCTTGCTCACTGCTGAAAGGCTGACAAATAGCTTTTAAAAAACCCAGCACCACACAGAATGTATGTTATTGTATTAGATTCAGAAAGAGATGCCAAATATATTCATAATTAAAATATTTGTTTCAAATTAATTGTCCTCTTTCACAGCCACACGTTACAACTTGGAATGAAGTCTGCAGAAGGGTCTCGACCCAAAACGTCGCCCATTCCTTCTCTCCAGAGATGTTACCTCACCCACTGAGTTACTCCAGCATGTTGTGTCCACCTTCGATTTAAACCAGCATCTGCAGTTCTTTCTTACAACTAGTAATGAAATGTACTGTAGCATTCTTCCTTTATGGACTTTAGCGATACAGCTCGGAAACAGGCCCTTCGGCCCACCGACTCTGTGCCGACCAGCGATCACCGCGTATACCAGCACTATCCTACACACTAGGGACAATTTACAATGTTACCAAAGCCAATTAACTTACAAACCTGTACAGATTTGATTGTGGGAGGAAACCGGAGCACCCAGAGAAAGCCCACGTGGTCCCAGGGAGAATGTACAAACTGTAGTCAGGATCAAACCCGGGTCTCTGGCGCTGTAAGGCAGCAACTCTACCACTGCACCACCGTGCTATCCTACCTTCCTCTTCCGTGTTTTAATCTAATTTCCAGCACTTATCCCACAGTGAATAAACATCCCTGTACAAAGCATGTAAACTGGCCCTTGAATCCACGCCGACCATCGACCACCCCTTCTCAATAGTTCTACTGTACGTAATTACATTTTCCCATCCACTCCCTACACACTAGAGGCAATTTGTAAACCTACACATGTGGGAGGAAACCCGGAGCACCTGGAGGAAACCCACGCAGTCACAGAGAGAACGTGCAAACTCCACACGGACAACGCACGAGATCAGGATTGAACCCGCGTCTCCGGCGCTGTGAGGCAGCTGTGCTTCCAGCTGCGGAGAGAGAGAAACACAGCTTGCTGATGAAAGATCTGAGAGAGTCATCTTGTCACGTAACCCACTGAATATTTGCAGTATTTTATATTCTCATTTCAGACCTACAGCCTCTAGTTATTTGTTTTTGGAGCCCAGAGAGGAAACAGCAGGAGGTAGGAGCCATGGCCTGAGGTGCAGTTTAGTCCCTGGCCCCAGTGATGGGACGCATCACATAGACTTGACCAGGAAGATAACTTCATAAGTTTATAAATTATAGGAGCAAAGGTAGGCCATTCGGCCGATCAAGTCTACTCCGTCATCCGATCATGGCTGATCTATCTTTCCCTCACAACCACATTATCCTGCCTTCACCCCATAACCCTTGACATGGACAGCATGGTGGCACAGCAGTAGAGTCGCTGCCTTACAGCACCAGAGACCTGGGTTCGATCCTGAGTAGGGGTGCTTGTCTGTACGGAGATTGTACGTTCTCCCCGTGACCTGCTTGGGTTTTCTCCGGGTGCTCCGGTTTCCTCCCACACTCCAAAGACGTGCAGGTTTGTAGGTTGATTGGCTTTGTAAAGATTGTAAATTGTCCCCAGTGTGTATTGGCTATTGTTAGTGTACAGGGATCGCTGGTTGGCGTGGACTCGGTGGGCCAAAATGTCTATTTATAGTGTCGAAGTGTCTATTTATTTCTTACTAATCAATAACGTGTCAATCTCTGCCTTAAAATGACCCAATGATCTCTTTCCCATTTGCCTTCTCATGAATACATTGCTTGGATAGACCGTGGGAGTGCCAGCCTTGTCACGTCTTGCCAAAGCAGAAGAAGAAGTCGCTACTGTAACAACATTGAAAACATATCTGGACAAGTACATAGTGAGGAAAGATTTAAAGGGATATGCAGCAGGCAGGTGGGACTAGTGTGGACAGGGCAGTTTGGACGAGTTGGGCTGAAGGGCCAGTTTCCGTGTTGTATGACTCCATTACTCCATTGCACGGCAGTCGGGTCACGACCCATGACGCCAACTGGAGTACACGCGATGAACTGCAGTTAAGCATTGACCATTGTTTCTAGCGTAGCGGGACCGTTAAAACCTGCCGAAATTGTCAATTTTGCGCTGTAAATAATTATGGAAATCGGGATAAGCGTGAGAGACAATTTAACCTACTTCAGAATTCCAAAAGTGAGGAGAAATGACGGTAGATAGAAGCGAGAGATAAAGGGACAACAACAGCCAAAGTGCTTGGCGAACATTGTCCGTTTGCTCACTGCATTTCATCAACAGTAAGGCATTATTTGTGTTTTTTCTTGATTCCTTTGGCAACTAAAAAGTTTCAGAAGTGATAAATCTGGCTGTAAAATTTTAAAATGGCCCATGGTTCTCAAGTGGGTTTTTACATACGAAAGGAAAACGCCTCTGAAGCCAAGTTTACAGCCAGATTTATCACTTCTGAGACTTTTTAGATACCAAAGGAATCAAGAAAAACCACAAATAATGCCTTACTGTTGATGAAATGCAGTGGGCAAACGCAATAATTCCCAATATTTTCAATTTCGATATCTGCACGGCCAATGTTCGCCAAGCACTTTAGCTGTTGTTGTCCCTTCAGCTCTCGCTTCTCTTTACCTTCATTTCGCTTCACTTTTGGAATTCTGAAGTTGGGTACATGTCTCTCACACTTACCCCAATTTCTACAATTTTTAACAGCGCAAAAATTCAACATTTTGGCGGTTTTTAACAGGTAGGAAAGTACGCGTTTCGTGTATTAACAACATATACCGGAAGCTGCGATGTCCTCCAGATGGATTGAGCGGCTCCGTGCGTCAAGCCCTATGACCCTGTGACCTCACGTGCAACCCCCCTATAACCTACAGCGAGAAAATGAGAGAAAGTCCCACTCCCATCAAGACCTTGGCCAATAAATTTTCATTCAAATCACACCCACATCTCAGATGTCACAATGTCCTCCGAGCCACGGGTTCAGATCTCAGTCTGAGAACGAGAGCACTGACACTTCAGTGAAGTATTCAACAAGTTTCACTAATCCTGCAGATGAGACTTTAAACTGACAATCCCTTTGCCCCGAGAGTTGGCCATAAAGATCCAGGGCACACTTCAAAGAATAATACTCACCTGGGCTCGATATTTAACTCTCGATCACCCACACGGATTATCTGCACTTTGATTTAATGACACTTTATTGTCACATGTACCTAGGTACAGTGAAATGCTTTGTTTTTGCATGCAGCCCGGTGGAATCATATAGCTGACCTGGGCAACACGGTGGTGCAGCGGTAGAGCTGCTGCCTTATGGCGCCAGAGACCCGGGTTCGATGCTGACCACGGGTGCTGTCTGTAGGGAGTTTGTACGTTCTCCCCGTGACCGCGTGGGTTATCTCCAGGTGCTCCGGTTTCCTCCCACATTCCAAAGACATACAGGTTGTAGGCTTGGGTAAAGATTGTGAATCGTCCCCAGCGTGTCGGATAGTGTTAGTGTACGGAGATTGCTGGTCGGCGTGGACTCGGTGGGCCGAAAGGCCTATTTCTGCATTGTACCTCCAAACTAAACTGCAGTCCACGAGAGTCGCCACGTTTTTGGCGCCGACAAAGTTACTTTAATACAGAGCTGACGGTGCACTTGGTCACGTTAAGTGCCCCTGCCACACGTTAACGGCCCCGCGATCAACAATTCAACTTACATTTATTTCTCGTTCAGAAATATTTGATTGGTTTCATTGCTTGGGAGATTCTACGGTGTGTGCGGTATTTGTCTATTGAACGTTCTTTTATATAACAGTCTAGAGCACATCAAAATAACGACAGTGTTGATCGACTATGGGTGTATCTGAACGATACACGTCTTGAATGTTTCCAGTGGCTGGACAGCGCTGTGTTTGTTTCCGGGCGGTTTTAGATGTGATTCTACAGGGACATGATCCGTGCCCAGTGGTTGTGACTATCGGCCAAGTTCTCGCCTCAACCACACCAGACTATGTGTTGGGGGAGAACACACGCAAAGTCGGACTTCCATACGCCTTGCCTTCCTTATTTGAGATTCTCAAACCTACAACAGCAACACTAAGAGGACCACAGACTACAGGTACAGTTGCTGCCTACAACGCCTGAGACCACAGACCACAGGTACAGTTGCTGCCTACAACGCCTGAGACCCAGGTTCATTCACTACTATATGTCTGTGTCTATGTGATGTGTGTGTTTGTGTTTGCGGGCATGTGTATGTATGTCCATGCGTCTGTGTGTTGGTGTCTGTGCGTGTGCACATGTGTTTGTCCGTGTGTGTGTATGTATGCATCTGTCAGTGCATCTATGTGTGTCTGTGTGCGTGTGTCAGTGCATTGTGTGCGTGTATGTCTGTCTGCGTGTGTATCTGTGTGTGTGTGTATCTATGTGTGTATCTGTGTATGTGTGTATCTGTGTGTGTGTGTGTGTGTATATGTGTGTCGCTATGTGTGTGTGTGTATCTGTGTGTGTGTGTGCCTATCTGTGTGTGTGTCTGTTTGTGTGTGTGTCTGTGTGTGTGTGCGTGTCAGTGCATTGTGTGCGTGTATGTCTGTGTGTGTGTCTCAGTGCATCTGTGTGTGTGTCTCACGCGCGCACGCGCGCTATGGTGGGGTGAGTGCTGTATAATTGAAACAGCTCAGACAGAGGGAGGAACAGAATTGTTCTGGCCATGTTAAATCAAACATATGTTCACTGGTACTTTGCAGAACGAATTACACATGATCTGTGAAAACAAACAGCGGTCTGTTCTGCCTTTATTTGTGCAGCACTGATACAGAAGAACATCTGTTTCCTGGATCTTTAAAGCCTGCCGGTGTAAGATGGTAATATTGACCTTTCCTTCATTTTGCTGCCTGGTTAATCTGATTATAGCTGGTAAGTATCGCGCTGGGTTGTCTCCCCCTTCCTCTCCCCCCCCTGACAATCATTCACTCAATAAATAACCTGATGGGCCTCCTCTAAAGATCGCCATTAACCTAATTCACCAGCCACTGGCAGTTGCTCCAATTTACATGGTCTCAGCCTTAAAAAATTAGAACGACATTAAATTTTCCACTGGGTCTGATTGCCTCTCTGCAGAAGAGCGCCCAGGGAAAGACAGAGCTCGCTGGCTCCTTGTAAATGAAATGTTTTAAATGCTCTTATCGGCCTGACTATCTGCACCCATGCAACCGTATCTCCTGGCTCTCACTCCCTCACTGGGCCAGTACTCGCTGGAAGTTTAAAAGGATGAGGGGGGACCTCAATATAAACACAGGGATGTAATGCTGAGGCTTTATGTCAGATTTTATAAGTTTGGAGAATCGTGAGCAGTTTTGGGCCCCTTATCTGAGGAGGGTTTGTGCTGGCGTTGGAGAGGGTCCAGAGGAGAATGATCCCAGGAATGAGAGGGTTAACATATGATGAGCGTTTGACGGCACTGGGCCTGTACTCGCTGGAGTCTAGAAGGATGAGGGGGGACCTCATTGAAACTTACCGAATAGTGAAAGGCCTGGATAGAGTGGATGTGGAGAGGATGTTTCCACTAGTGGGTCTAGGACCAGAGGGCAAAACCTCAGAATAAAAGGACATACCTTCAGGAAAGAGATGAGGAGAAATATCTTTAGTCAGAGGGTGGTGAATCTGTGGAATTCATTGCCACAGACGGCTGTGGAGGCCAAGTCAATGGATATTTTTAAGGTAGAGATTGACAATTTATTGATTAGTATGGGTGTCAGGGGTTATGGGGAGAAGGCAGGAGAATTGGATTGAGAGGGAAATATAGATCGGCCATGATTGAATGGTGGAGTGGACTTGATGGACCGAATGGTATAATTCTGCTCCTAGAACTTATGGATACTCTCCCACTCTGTAACCTCACCCTCGAGATCACTGCTGACTACAGAGACCGTTCGGCCTATCTTGACGCTGCTATCACTTTTTTCTTTGTGAGTAATGTCAAATACTAGAGGGCATGGCTTGAATGTGAGTGGAGCAGAGTTTGAAGGAGATTTGTGAGGCAGGAGCGCGCTGCCAGAGGTGGTGGTGGGGGCAGATACAATAGTGCCGTTTAGGAGGCTATTAAATGGGCACATGGTTATGCAGGGAGTGGAGGGATATGGATCACGTGTGGGCAGAGAAGATTAATTTAACTTGAGGTCATATTCGGCACGGACATTGTGGGCCGAAGGGCCTGTTGCTGTATTGTACCATGTTCCATATTCCAAAACCAAGTCCATAAATTACACACACTTTCTTGTAAATTTGTTTTCGATGATCAATTTTTCATTTTCATGCCTTGATTTGAGCTCACATTGCTTGCCCTAACCCCTCACATTAATTTCAATATCCAAAACTTTGTTTTACTTCACTATAAACAAAATCTTAAATAACACCCGCAAGACTGTGCTGTATCTTTCCCAATTGCCCACAACTCTATCTGTCTTGTGGCCATAGAATGCTCTTTCAATAATCCAATTAGAATAGATCAATACATTACGAACACCCTCAAGAAATCAAAAGCAGGGGGTGCTGGAAATATGCAGCCATTCGGGCAACTGAGAGAGAGAGAGAGAGAGAGAGAGAGAGAGAGAGAGAGAGAGAGAGAGAGGAGAGAAAGAGGGGGAGAGAGAGGTGAGAGAGAGAGAGAGAGGTGAGAGAGAAAGAGAGAGAGAGGTGAGAGAGAAAGAGAGAGAGAGAGAGGAGGAGAGAAAGGGGGGAGAGGGAGAGAGAGGGGAGAGAGGGGGGTGAGAGAGGGGGTGAGAGAGAGGAGAGAGAGAGGGGGAGGGGGGGAGTGGGGGTGAGAGGGGGAGGGATGGAGAGGGAGGGGGAGAGAGAGAGAAAGAGGGGGGAGTGAAGGAGAGAGAGAGAGAGAGAGAAAGAGGAGAGAGAGGAGAGGGGGAGAGATGGAGAAGTAGAGGGAGAGAGAAAGAGAGAGAGACTTCCAACCATTTTGCTTTATCGTTCATTTTCTTCTTGTTTCATTCTTTCTCTTTTCATCTATTTTTCTCCTTTGTTGCTTCATTTCTCCCAAGCTCTATCTCCCTCCCTCAGTTTAACGCATCTATGTTTCAGCTTCTCAATGCTCCGACTGAAAGGCTCCTGTTTTCTGATGTCATGCACGGAATGGAGATGAAATGTTCTGTAAACAACTCATTCAAGCTGATTAAAAAGACAGCACAGAGACTTAACATCTTGGCAAATGACGAGATTTCCTCCCTGCATCAGGTTAGCAGCAACACCCACACCTCGACTGTGAATCTGTCCTTTCTCTCTGTGGGCGAGGGCAGAACTGCCCTCAATGGCCGGCACATTCTGTGTTTTTATTTCCAGGGCTGTGATGTGTGGCTCAGCCCTCTTGGAACAGGAGATAGAACATTGAACAGTACAGAAGATAGATACGAAAAGCTGGAGTAACTCAGCGGGTCAGGCAGCATCTCCGGTGAGAAGGAATAGGTGATGTTTCAGGTGACTCTCAGTCTGAAGAAAGGGCTCGACCCAAAACGTCACCTATTCCTTTCCTCCGGAGATGTTGCCTGTCTCGCTGAGTTACTCCAGCGTTTTGTGTCTATCTTCGGTTTAAACCAACATCTGCGGTTCCTTCCTAGATAGAACAGTACAGCACAATAACAGGTTCTTCGGTCCACAATGTCTCTGCCAACCATGATGCCAAGACCAACACATATCTGCCGGCACATAATCCATATCCCCCCATAGCCATATGCCTGTCCAAAAGTCTCTTAAATGCCACTAACAAGTATACTTCAACCACCATCCCTGACAGCGTGTTCCAAGCACCCACCTCACTCTGCCCCGCACATCTCCTTTCAATGCTGCTCCTTTCACTTTAAAGCTATGCATTCTGATATTTAGATTTTCCATCCTGGGAAAAACGTTCTGACTATCTTGTAGGCTTGTATTCACTGGAGTTTAGAAGGATGAGGGGGCATCTTATAGAAACATATCAAATTATAAAAGGACTGGACAAGCAAGATGCAGGAAAATTGTTCCCAATGTTGGGGGAGTCCAGTACCAGGGGCCACAGTCTAAGAATAAAGGGGAGGTCATTTAAGACTGAGGTGAGAAAAAACGTTTTCACCCAGAGAGCTGTGAATTTATGGAATTCCCTGCCACAGAGGGCAGTGGAGGCCAAGTCACTGGATGGATTTAAGAGCGAGTTAAATAGAGCTCTAGGGGCTAGTGGAGGCAAGGGATATGGGGAGAAGGCAGGCACGGGTTATTGATAGGGGACGATCAGCCATGATCACAATGAATACTGGCTTGAAGGGCCGAATGGCCTCCTCCTGCACCTATTTTCTATGTTTCAATCTACCCTATCTATATCTCCCATAATCGTATATACTTCCCTGCAACCTCTGGCACTCCAGAGAAACAAACCAAGTCTGTCCAATCTTGCCCTGTAGCTAATATCCTCCAATCCAGGCATCATTCTGCTAAATGTCCTCTGCACCCTTTCCAAAGCCTCCACATCCTTCCTCGAATGGGGTGACCAGAACTGCACACAATACTCCAAATGCAGCCTAACGAGAGTGCAATCGAGCTGCATTATCTTCGTGATAGAAGGAGCAATGGTTTCTCCGAAGCAAAGGCAGCTTTTCTTTAAACATTGGGAATCCTTTTGGTGCCTACAGCAGGGCACTGGGCAATGGAGTGACGGACCACAAGCTAGAGAAGTCTCCCCACCCCCTCTCCATGTTCTCCAGCTACCAGCCCTTCCATTTGTAAACAGCTTAAATTACTTCATGGCACAGCTACCACAGTTATAGGGACATAGAATCATACAGCTTGGAAACAGGCCCTTCAGCCCAACTTGCCCATGCCGACCAAGATGCCCCATGCTGTTATCAGGCAATTGAACCAAACAACTAGCGAGCAGTCCTAAACAGCTATCAACTTCACTGAAGACCCTTAGACTATCTTTGATTGGACTTTATCTTGCATTAAACATGTTTCATGTTATTTATGTTATTTATCATGGATCTGTACACTGTGGGTGGCTCGATTGTCTTTCCGCTGACTGGTTAGTACGCAACAAAAGCTTTTCACGCAGGTCACAGGGAGAGCGTACAAACTCCATACAGACAGCACCCATAGTCAGGATCAAACCAGGGTCTCTGGCATTGTAAGGCAGCAACTCTAACGCTGCGCCACCGTGCCGCCTGAGGACCTTCTTCAGACTTTTATTCTATTTTATCCAGAGATGCTGCCTGTCCCGCAGAGTTACTCCAACTTTTTGTGTCTATCTTCGGTGTATACCAGCATCTGCAGTTCCTTCCTACAAAGTGATCGGTGGATGCAGGTGAGGGAAGGTTTGACTGGAAAATGCGTGGACAAAGGTGTGAGAAGAAAATGAGTCCGAATTGTGTTTAATAAGGTGAGGAGAGCAGGGAAATATAAAAATGTGTGATGGTGGGTCTTGAACTGAAACGTCACCTCTCCATTTCTTCCAGAGATGCTGCCTGACCTATTGAGTTACTCCAGCACTTTATGTCCATCTTAAGTGAAATGTAAAGCCAACTAAAGCTGTGTGGGTGGAAGGGAATGGAGGAGGGGGGGGGAGGAAGAGGGGTGGGATGGGAGAAATGGGGGGGGGGGTTTAATAGGAAAGAGAAGAGGGAAGGGGGAGGGGTAAGACATACATTTGGAGAATTCCATGTTCATAATGTTGGGTTGACTTACAATTGCAGGGGCGGCAAAGTGGCACAGTGGCAAACGCACAGTGGCACAGAGGCACAGAGGACAGTGGCAAAGTGGCACAGAGGCATAGTGGTAGAGTTGTTACCTCACAGAACCAGAGACTCGGGTTTGATCCTGATCTCGGGTGCTGCCTGTTCTGGGTTTGTACGTTCTCCCCGTGACCGTGTGGGTTTTCTCCAGGAGCTCCAGTTTCCTCCCACAGGTTTGTAGGTGGTTGGTTTGGCTTCTGTACATTGTCCCTAGTGTGTAGGATAGCACTAGTGTACGGACATGCTGGGTTGAAGAGCCTGTTTCCAGGCTGTATCTATAAACTAGAATTAATTTCAATGTTTCTTAATCAATAGATGAATGGATACAAAATCAATTGATAAGGGAATTGATGAGCAAAATGGAACTGAAGGATCACACATGGTCTATTAAAATGATAGAAGACGTTTGAGGAGATATTTGACCCATTCCTGCTCCTCCTATTATAGAGTAGAGTCATTGAGTGGTACAGTGTGGAAACAGGCCCTTCGGCCCAACTTGCCCACACACTGGCCAACATGTCCCAGCTGCATCAGTCCCATTTCCCCACATTTGGTCCTTATCCCTCCAAACCTGTCCTGTCCAACTGGTCTGAAGAAGGGTCTTGACCCGAAACGTGACCCATTCCTTCTCCCCAGAGATGCTTCCTGCCCCGTAGAGTTACACCAGCATTTTCAGTCTATCTTCTAACTGTTTCTTAAACATTGGGATAGTCCCAGCCTCAACTACCTCCTCTGGCAGCTTGTCCCATACTCCCACACCCTTTGTGTGAAAAAGTTACTCCTCTATAAGATTACCCCTCATCCCAAGAGTCCCAGCTTACTCAACCTCTCCCTTTTGCGCAGACCCTCAAATCCAAACAACATCCTCGTAAGTTTTCTCTGTACCCTTTCCAGCTCTCCAGTTTGGCAACCTGACGGTATTAGAGAGTCAACAGATCATAGAGATGTACAGCCCAGGAACAGACCCTCTTGACCCTTGCCCAATCTGACCATGATGACAAAGGCCATATGCTCACATTAGGCTGGAATCCCCATGTGCCTTTCCTACCAGGTATCTGTCCAAATGCCTCTGAAACCCCTGGGGAAAATGGCCTGGAAAATAATGATTAACATCCCTATCTTACAGGCATAGAAACAGATGCTAGGTCATCCAAAGGTCAGGGCAAAACTAACGCACACAGTGCACAGGGAGTTTGCCACCCTCAATATACTGGTAGAAAGGGGCAGCATGGAGGCGCAGTGGTAGTGTTGCTGGCTTATAGCACCAGAGGCGCGGGTTCGATCCTGACTCTGGGTGCGGTCTGTACGGAGTTTGTATGTTCTCACCGTGACCGCCTGGGTTTCACAGGTTTCCTCCCACACTCCAAAGACGTACAGGTTTGTCAGTTAATTGGCTTTGGTGGAATAGAAGTATATAAAATTATCAGGGGAATAGATGGGATAGACAGCCAGAATCTTTTTCCCAGGGTGCGGATGTAAAATACTCGAAGACATAGCTTCAAGGTCAAAGGGGCAAAGGTTAATGGAGATGTGCAGGGCAAGATTTCTATACAGAGATCGGGGAGTGCCTGGAACGCACTGCCAGGGGTGGTAGTGGAAGCAGATGCAATAGTGGTGTTTAAGAGGCTCATAGATAGGCACATGGGTATGCAGATAATGGAGGGATATGGATTACATGCGGGCAAAGGGTATTAGTTTAACTGGCATCAGATTCGGCATGGACATTGTGGGCCGAAGGGCCTGTTCCAGTGCTGTACTGTTCTATGTTCTATGATCTATGAACAAGGCAATGTAAGTAACCATACAGCATTCTAATATAAATCAATTGAAAGAACACAGCACATAACAGAAAATGTGTAGGAAGGAACTGCAAATGCTGGTTTAAACTGAAGATAGACACAAAACGCTGAAGTAACTCAGCGGGACGGACAACATCTCTGGAGAGAAGGAATTGGTGATGTTGCGGGTCAAGAGACAATTGACAATAGGTGCAGGAGTAGGCGATTCGGCCCTTCGAGCCAGCACCACCATTCAATATTATCATGGCTGATCGTCCACAATTAGTCCCCCGTTCCTGCCTTCTCACCATATCCCCTGACTCCGTTATATATGAGCTCTATCTTAAGGGCCTGTCCCACGGGCATGCGGCAGGCGGCAGGCGCGACCTAACCGCAAGCGGGGGCCGGTCCCACTTCGATCGCCGGAGCCGTATGGAGTTGTGCGGAGCTGGTCCCGACATCGCTCGCTGGGCTCCGAAAAACTGACACTGTTCAAACATTCCGTGCGGCAACGGCCTGCCGCCCCGCAGCCGCATCAAGGCCGTGCGCGCCGCATCGCCGTCGTACGCACCGTCTTGACGTCACTCTACCTCCGCGCGGCCCCCGCTTCCGATTTGGTAGTGTTAAAGAAGGAACTGCAGATGCTGGAAAATCGAAGGTACACAAAAATGCTGGAGAAACTCAGCGGGTGCAGCAGCATCTATGGAGCGAAGGAAATAGGTAACGTTTCGGGCCGAAACGGGTCTGAAGAAGGGTTTCGGCCCGAAACGTTACCTATTTCCTTCGCTCCATAGATGCTGCTGCACCCGCTGAGTTTCTCCGATTTGGTAGTGCTTGCCGCATGCTGGTGGGACCGGCCCTGTACGGGGATCACTCGACCTCCGCGCGGCCCCCGCTTGCGGTTCGGTCGCGCTTGTCGCATGCCCGTGGGACAGGCCTCCACTGCCTTCTGAGGCAGAGAATTCCACAGATTACAACCCTCTGTGTGGAAAAAGTGTTTCCTCATCTCCGTTCTAAATGGCTTACCCCTTATTCTTAAACTGTGGCCTCTGGTTCTGGACTCCCCCAACACCGGGAACATGTTTCCTGCCTCTAGCGTGTCCAAACCCTTAATAATCTTATATGTTTCAATAAGATCCCCTCTCATCTTTCTAAATTCCAGAGTATACAAGCCCAGCCGCTCCATTCTATCAACATTGACATTCTGGCCATCCCAGGAATCGGACCGAGACCCTTCTTCAGACTGCTCCAGAGATGCTGCCAGTCCCGCTGAGTTACTCCAGCATTTGTGTCTATCTTCGGTTTAAACCAGCATCTGCGGCTCTTTTCCACACACTATTGATCTCAGTACCTGGTTAAGCTCTGTTTACAATAGGGCCCTAAATACGCCCGGCAATATGAAGTCACACTGACCCTGAACCATCCGTAGAGGGTTTAAGAATGAATAGGACAACTGCAGATGTTGGGAAGCATATCCGATCAGCTGGAATGGAAAGTTATTAAACTAAATATAGTTCTTCTGGGAGAACTGGATATGTGTGATTTTTAGTAAGTAGATGAAATGTATACACTCGGCAATACCTGTTTCTAAGCATTAAGGCATTAACTTATCAGCATTACCACCCCCCTTCAAGTCCCCACCTTGATCAGTACAGCAGTTGCAGACAATACACCAGGTGTTCAGGTAATCCATGTGTATGCCATTTAATTAAACTAAGTGAGGTGTGGATCTCAGAAGAGCACACTGTCGGGGCTATCAGCTGCAGTCAGGACCGACGTATCCCACTCCTGATCTCTATTCACTTGTCCTTTGCTTAAACGTTTTACTTCATTTTAGGCTTTACTTTGGAGATACAGCGCGGAAACAGGTCCTCAGGTCCACCGAGTCCGCGCCGGCCAGCGATCACCCCGTACTGTAGCCCGATCCTACACACTAGGAACAATTTTCCCAAAGCCAATTAACCTACAAACCCAAGGTAGACACAAAATGCTGGAGTAACTCAGCGGGACAGGCAGCATCTCTGGAGAGAAGGAATGGGTGACGTTTCAGGGTCGAGACCCCTCTTCTGACTGATGTCGGGGGAGGGTGCGGGACAGAGGTAGAATGTAGTCGGAGACAGTAAGACTCGTAGGAGATAAGACTGGGAAGGAGGAGGGGATGGAGAGAGAGGGAAAGCAAGGGCTACTTGAAATTAGAGAAGTCAATGTTCATACCGTTGGGGTGTAAGCTGCCCAAGCAAAATATGAGATGCTGTTCCACCAATTTGCACTGGGCCTCACTCTGACAATGGAGGAGGCCCAGGACAGAAAGGTCAGCGTGGGAATGGGAGGGGGAGTTAAAGTGTTGAGCAAGCAGGAGATCTGGTAGGTTTAGGCGGACTGAGCGAAGTTCAGCGAAACAATCGCCGAGCCTGCGCTTGATCTCGCTGATATACAGGAGTAGCGGACACAGTTGATGAGGTTGGAGGAGGGGCAAGTGAACCTCTGCCTCACCTGAAAAGACTGTCGGGTTCCTTGGATGGAGTGGAGGGAGGAGGTAAAGGGACAAGTGTTGCATCTCCTGCGGTTGCAGGGGAAAGTACCTGGGGAGGGGGTGGTTTGGGTGGGAAGGGACGAGTTGAGCAGGGAGTTGCGGAGGGAACGGTCTCTGCGAAATCAGGCTACAATCAGCCTGAAGAAAGGTCCTGGCCTTTACTGACCCCTTGTCCACAGGGGTCAGAGAGGGGAAATCAAATGGCTCCCAACTACAGATGCCACTGATGACTTTGACCAACCAGCTCACCAAGGTCTAAGGTTGGTGGGAACTCCGGTTGATAACTTGCATAGCATCGCTCCTAGAGTCACAGACTCTATGACTCCATGTTTCATTGCCTGTATATTTTGGTGCTTGTTGAGTTTAGTTTATTGTCACGTGTACCGAGCTACACTGAAAAGCTTTTATTGCGCGCCAACCTGTCAGCGGAAAGGCAATACATGATTACAATCATAGTCATAGAGTGATACAGTGTAGAAACAGGCCTTTCAGCCCAACTTGCCCACACCAGCCAACATGTACCAGCTACACTAGTCTCACCTGCCTGCGCTTGGTACATATCCCTCTAAACCTGTCCTATCCATGTACCTGTCTGTTTCTTGAATGTTGGGATAGTCCCACCCTCAACTACCTCCTCTGGCAGGTTGTTCCATACACCCACCACCCTCTGTGCAAAAAGGTTACCCCCCAGATTCCTATTAAATCTTTTCCCTTTCACCTTAAACCTATGTCCTCTGCTTCTTGATTTCCCTACTCTGGACAAGAGACTCCGTGCATCTACATGATCAATTAATCTCATGATTTTATACACCTCTATATGATCACCCCTCATCCTCCTGCATTCCAAGGAATAAAGTCCCAGCCTGCTCATCCTCTCCCTATAGCTCAGACCCTCTAGTCCTGGCAACATCCTCGCAGCATCTTCACTGACTTCAGTGGAGAATAATATCTGGAAGGTGCAAAACCATCGTTGAACCCGATCTCAGCAGTTTCCCGAGAGACGGAAATTTGACTTTTCGGATTTGTTCTTTACCTTTTCATATCACTAGTTTCCCCCCTCCCCTGACTCTCGGTCTGAAGAAGGGTCTCGACCCGAAACGTCGCCTATTCCTTCTCTCCAGAGACGTTGCCTGACCCGCTGAGCCACTCCAGCACTTCGTGTCTATCTTCGGTGTAAACCAGCATCTGCAGTTCCTTCCATCACAGGTTAAAAGTCGATCTCCCGGGAGGGGAACAACGAGTTTCACTAGGGTAAGTTAACCGACCGTCAATAATTATAACGCATAGGCGGTAAATGTAAGGCCTAAAGATAACACTTCCAGTCAAGTGTGTTTTTTCTATTCAAATTCTCACCGCGATTATTGATTGAATACACGTACAATACTGAACTGTTGCTGGTGAGAGGTCAATTCCATTCTGGCTGTGAAAATATATTTATATGAATAATTATCTTAACAGCTCTTCCGTATCTAAGGAGTAACTGGATGTGAATATAAATGGGCGCAACCAGGCTCACGGAATTAACTTACAAACAGCAACACACGAAACCCACATTTGTTTAGATTTACCTTTCAGAATGATTCACCCGCGAGTATGTGGACAAATAAGTAAAAAGGAACCTGAAAAAAAAAAAGGATTTGCCGACTCTGTCTCGCTGGGGGAAAATGTGTTTCGTTTATAAATGTCTGATTTGAATAGTAAAATAAAAACACAGGAGCTTCGTGTTTCACTCCAGCAGGCAGGGCGCATGTTTGTAAACTGCAGGTCTGCAAATGCATAACAGTCTCTGTGTCTCCCAAATCATTTACCACCAAACACCGCCCTGTGTCTCCCAAATCATTTACCACCAAACACCGCCTAGGAGAGTAAACACTCAATGATGTTACCATATTACATTTCAACGGGTCACATACAATGTTAACAGCTTTTCTTTTGTAGAGCTTTCTGTTTGCAACAAGAATAATCGTGGAGCAGTCGTTTTGTAAACAGCTCGCCTCTCCTCGCCAGCCTGCTCGATGTTAGACTGCACTTGGGGGAATTGTTCAGCCGGCGTTTCACCAGCGTGAGTTTGCTTTATTTTAAAAATGTAGTGCGGGGTGAAATGTTCCCGCAAACAGCTCGCTCTCTCGGCCCGAATGTCCTCGCCAGCATTTCAGGGAATCTAAAGCCGAGACTCTTCTTTTGAAGATGAGATTTCGCCTCAGGATGACGCCATGGGCTCACGCTGAATTGACAGGACCACCTGTGGACTGACCGGGAAGATGCGAGAGTGGCTTCATCAGGAGGAGACCCCCAGTCCGGCCTGGCACGGCCAGAGGTGAGGGTGGAGGGGCAGGAGGGGGGGGGGGAGTGAGATGGAGAGAGGGGGGGGGAGAGGGAGGGAGAGAGGGAGAGGGAGGGAGAGAGGGAGAGAGAAAGCGACAGAGAAAGCGACAGAGCTGGAGGGGAGGGAGGTAGAGAGAGAGAGGGTGAGGGGGAGGGGGTGGGAAATGGAGGGAAGGGGGTGAGAGAGGGGGAGAAGGGGGGAGAGAGAGAGAGAGAGAGAGAGAAAAGGGGAGAGAGAGTCAGAGAGAGAAAGAAAGGGAGAGAGAGGGGGGGAGAGAGGGGGGATGGGGGATGGGGAGAAGATGTGGAGGAGGGAGGGTGATACTGGGGGGAGGGGGAGAGGGAGGGGAGAACGTGTCATGCTATCGTTGCAGCGGGGATATAAGGGAGGCTGTGTCCACCTGCCCAGCACTCGTGGCTGCTCGCTGCTGTCACTGTGAATAGTGGGGAGCAGGTGTGAGCGGGAGGCGGCGCCCTGTGATACCGCGGATCACTCCACCTCCCCGGCAGCAACTGTGTCTGAGCGACACTCGGGCATTCACACATCCGTCCGTGCGGCTGGAGGGTGAGTTACAAAGCCAATCGAATCAAACATTGTTCCTGACAACAATCTAGAGCAACTCAGCGGGACAGGCAGCGTCTATGTGGAAAAGGAATGGGTGACGTTTCGGGTCGAGACCCTTCTTCAGACACATCCGAACTTCAGTCTCGACCCGAAACGTCACCCATTCCTTTTCTCCAGAGATGCTGCCTGACCCGCTGAGTTACTCCAGCTTTTTGTATCCATCTTCGGTGTAAACCAGCATCTGCAGTTCCTTCCTACACATTGTTCCTAACAAGGTAAGATCTCGGAGAAGAAGTTTAATATGACAATGATCGTGAATGTATATTTATTCATCTAATATGTTGATAGAGAATTAAAATACACCAGATGCTCCGATTTAAAATACAGCTTTTTATATCTTGTAGCTCGTTTTAACAATGCATTTGTAGAGCGGTTTTACAATTCAAACTGGCAGAGCAGATATTTGACATCCTGCGGTAACCAGCTTTAACTACTAATAATTCTGCACAACAGGCTTGTAATTGTGGGCATCAATGCCGAACTGATACTCTACTTTGCAGGGGAGGGACACTTTAAATATACTGGAAGGAAAGGCTGTCATTTCAGGGGAATCGTTTGTTGAAACAAATTATATTGTTTTAAATGTCCAGTTGTAGTCAAGTTGCGGAATCAGCTCGAGTTCCCAGTCCACATCGACACAAAATGCTCGAGTAACTCAGGGGCTCGGGCAGAATAGGTTGCATTCCGGGTCGAGACCCTTCTTCAGACTCTCCCCATCACCCCTCCCCCCTCCCCTCTTCCTCTCCCCATCCTGTCCCGGTTTGCCTGCTGGAGTCCCTGGAGCAGTGCAAAGCGCGCAACAGGTGTGCTGAAGGCTCAACCCGGCGCCTAGTGGTTTAAACGTGGTCTCAATTCCGAAGAAATGTCCCCAGCATCGTGGAGAGGTGATATTGGTGATTAGGAAGTTTGGGGGGGGGGGGGGGGGGGGAGAGACACCAATACACAACCAGAGAGCAGTGCTGAACTACTATCTACCACTTTGGTGACCCTCGGACTTTCTTTGATCCGATTTACCTTGCACTAAACATTATTCCCTTATCATGTATCCATACACTGTAATTGGCTCGATTGTAATCGCGTATTGTCTTTCCGCAACAAAAGCTTTTCACCGTACCTGGGTACACGTGGCAATAATAAACTAAACTAAACTGGTTTAATTATGACGAAAGACATTTTAAAAAAACCTGGAGAAACTCAGCGGGTCAGGCAGCATTTCTGGAGAAAGAAAGGCAATAGGTGATATTTCGGGTCGAGACCCTTCTTCAGAGTGAAAGATATGAAAAGGTGCAGAGGACAAACGAATGAAAGATATGCAAAAGAACAAATCAAAGCCAGCAATGATGATCTATCTTCGGTGTAAAGCAGCATCTGCAGTTTCTCCCTAAACGTACTGGTTAAACTATCCGTGGTTTGTTGCAATAATAACGCTTCAACATTTCATCCAAAACGGAAAGGCGCGGTTCAGTTTCCTCACGACGTTACAGTGCGTGAACGGTTACCGTCAGGAGAAGGGGCAGCTGAACACACAGGTACAAAGGTCACGGAGCGGTTGCCCAGCTACAAGTTTCCGATCTGAGGAAAGAATCGTTCCCGATGTTGGGGGAGTCCAGAACCAGGGGCCACCGTTTAAGAATAAGCCATTTAGAACGGAGAGGAGGAAACACTTTCACACAGAGAGTGGCGAGTGTGGGATTCTCTGCCTCAGAGGGCGGTGGAGGCCGGATCTTTGGATGCTTTCAAGAGAGAGCTAGATAGCACTCTTAAAAATAGCGGAGTCGGGGGATATGGGGAGAAGGCAGGAACGGGGTACTGATTGGGGATGATCAGCCATTGAATGGCGGTGCTGGCTCGAAGGGCCGAATGGCCTACTCCTGCACCTATTGTCTAATCTTCAACCTCGCCGATCCCTCTCTGACACCGAGACCTCTGTGCGGACGCGTCAGTATATCTTGGCGGCGGCGCAGCGGTAGAGCGACTGCCTCACAGCGCCAGAGAACCCGGTTCGATCCTGACTCCGGGTGCTGTCTGTATGGAGTTTGTGCGTTCTCCCTGTGACATGCGTGGGTTTTCTTAGAGTCCTTCGGGTTCCTCCCCACACGCTAAAGACGTACAGGCGTGTAGATTATTTGGCTTGGTATAAATGTACAATTGTCCCAAGTGTCTGTAGGATAGTATTACGGGGATCGCTGGTCGGCGCGGACTCGTTGGGCCAAAGGGCCTGTTTCCGCGTTGTATCTATAAACTAAACTAAACGGGTCACTCGGGACGAGCCACGGCGTCTCTCCGTCTTTGTTTCTAGATGTCCACTTGTTTTGTATATAGTTCCCTCTGCCTCTGTGCAGTCTCTCTCGGCCATTCCCCCCGTCTTCTTTCCCACCCTGTCTATCTAAGGCTCTCTGTATCCTTGTGTCTCTCTCTGCCCGCCCCTCTCCTCGGCGGTTTTGTTTTGAGTTTTGTTTCTGATTATCTTCTTGCCTCTGTTATTTTATTTTTGTGCGCGATCTGAGGAACATTACCAACCCAGTAACCTTGTAATGGGTTTAAAGTAATGTCGTGCTAATTTAGTCGATAATTTAGAATCCATGTACGTTGAATATCACCTTAGGATATTTTCAAATGAATGCCACACAATTTCCAACTGTGCAGCATTAGCATCGAACCCCCTGTGAAATCGAATCGGATTAAGATCTGTAATCTAAATCCAACGCGACCCGAAACGTCACCCACTCCTCTGCAGAGATGCTGCCTGTTCCAGTGAGTTACTCCAGCTTTTTGTGTCTATCTTCAGAACCTGTCTGTTTGCCGCTGCGGGCCCGCTCACACGTCGGCCCCTGTCCCAAACTGAACACTCTAGACCTCTACTTTTCTCTCAACCAGTTTATACCTTCAGTGGATTTAGGGGGCGAACAAAGATCTCCTCAACCCATGTATTTTTGACTGAGCGGTTTTAGATTGTTATACATCCTAGTAACACACAAAATGCTGGGGTAGCTCGGCGGGTCAGGCAGCATCTCTGGAGAGAAGGGATGGGTGAAGTTTCTTCAGGTCCGACGGGAGCTAGATTTTGTGTGTACACGCACCTGCAGTTCCTTCCTACACGCGCATCCAAGTAAAATCAAGCAATATGTTGCACGCTATTAACTGGACATCAACAGTCGGTTTAGGATGGAGGGCTTGTTTGCGCAATCCGAATCGCCGTTTTTCTCGAAGATAGACACAAAAAGCTGGAGTAACTCAGCGGCTCAGACAGCATCTTGAAGGAAAAGGCGACATTTCAGGATGAAAGGTCTCGATCTCTCCAGAGATGCTGCCTGACCCCCTGAGTTACTCCAGCATTTTGTGTCTATCTTCGGTGTAAATCAGCATTTGCAGTAGCTTACTACATCTGCCGTGTTATTCTCTTGGTTCTGGTTAATATCTCTCACTTGGTGTGTGTGTGTGTGCGTGTGTGTGTGTGTGCCGGCCTCCCAAGCCCCTACCCTCCCGCACTGAGTCCACATCCAGAGGCGCGCACAGCCGCCGTTTCAGCACCGGAGAGCTGGACAGCGCCCACGCTTGGCCGCGGCGACACCTCCCTCCCCATTCTTCCATCCACTCCTCGGCCAGTTCCGCGCCCGTCCGTGCATCCACCCGGCACCTACTACCCGGGCCAGTGCAGTCTGTTCCAGCCATTGGCCATCTCACCATCCGTCAGTCCGGCCCAGGCAATTGTCTCCAGATATGCTGCTTGACCCACCGAGTTGCTCCAGCATTTTGTGTCTATCTTCCTCGTGGCAAACCTTGTCAACCGCTCCTTTCTTATCCGTAATTGTATTGGCCTCTGTGTTATCGACAACAGCCCATGCTCGCCTGAATTCCCCCCCCCCCCCCCCCCCGACTCGCAATGCACTAATTTCACATGATTTCTTAACAAGCTGAAATCAAGATCTATTACACTCAATCAAAAATATCCCCTCTCATGACTCCAAATCTTTCGAACCACACGTTTCCCTCGGTTTAAGTTACTTTCTGCCTTCTACAAAACTCACTCCTTCCTGGTTTACGGCGCCCTCTCGTCTCTTGACGTTGCTGGGAGACGAGAGATCTGAATTTCTTCCCTGAAACAAAATGTTCATTTATTCCATCCCCTTAGTCACAATACCAGCCTCAACAACACTGGAATTATCCCACTTGTATCCCATTGGGGAAATATGCCGCAGAATACGATTCGCTCCGCCGGGAATAATTCGCACTGAAAAAATCCAATTACACGCTCTTTACATGTACAGTTTGAGACAAATCCGCTTTCCAGTTCACAGCAGCGATAATGAACCCACAAAATGGCATATCCATGACTCTGAGAATATCATTTAGCTTAGTTGAGAGATACAGCGCGGAAACAGGCCCTCCGGCCCACCGAGTCCTCAACGACCAGCGATCCCCGCACATTAACACTATCTTACTCACGATGGACAATTTTAATTTTTTAACGAAGCCAATTAACCTACGTCTTTGGAGTGCGGGAGGAAACCGAAAATCTCAGAGAAAACCCACGTATGTCACGGGCAGAATGTACAAACTCCGTACAGTCAGCACCCGTAGTCAGGTTCGAACCCGGGTCTCAGGCGATGTGAGGCAGCAACTCCACCACTGCTCCGGCGTGTTATTCTAAAAGCCCCATATTGTTCCCCGCGCAGAACCTCAGACTAGAGCTGCTGTCTAAGTAAATTGGACATCTTTGTGCTTTGAAAACAGCCCGCATTTTGTTAACAATTAACTCTTTGTAGAATGCATTAGCATTTCTACATTGTAATAAACGTATCATGTGACTCAAATACAATTGTATTTGCAGAATGAGATTAGCAGGAATAAATATTCCTCATTCAGGATGTGAATATATTTCTACAAACCAAGTGAGTTGCAAAATCAATAACAGTTGTCAGGCATTTTAGTTTAGTTTAGAGATAACAGCGCGGAAACAGGCCCTTCGGCCCACCGAGTCCGTGCCGCCCAGTGAACCCCGCACATTAGCATTATCACTAGGGCCAATTTGCATTTTTGTACCAAGCCAATCAGCCTACAAACCGGTATGTCTTTGGAGTGTAGGAGGAAACCAGAGCACCCGGAGAAAATCACGGGGAGATCGCACATAAAACTCTGTACAGACAGCACCCGTGGTCAGGATCGAACCCGGGTCTCTGGCGTTGTGAGGCAGCAACTCTACCGCTGCGATACTCTTTTAAACGATCGTTCCTGTTGCCACCACCGAAAATAACGTACATTTATGATGCATTTATTCACGACTTTCGGACACTTGCAATTGAAGTAGCAGTTTTCCTGTCTTTGCTATTGTGCAGGAAACACTATAGACTGCCATAGACAACAATGTGGTCGTGTGTAACAAAAGCGACATTGCAGGAAACATGTTCCCGATGTTGGGGGAAGTCCAGAACCAGGGGTCACCGTTTAAAAATAAGGGGTAGGCCATTTAGGACTGATATTAGGATTTTTTTTTTCACCCCGAGAGTTGTGAATCTGTGGAATTCTCTGCCACAGAAAGCAGTGGAGGCCAATTCACTCGATGTTTTCAAGAGAGAGTTAGATTTAGCTCTTAGGGCTAAAGGAATCAAGGGATATGGGGGGGGGGGAAGCAGGAACGGGTTACTGATTTTAGATGATCAGCCATGATCATATTGAATGGAGGTGCTGGCTCCTAGGGCCGAATAGCCTACTCCTGCACTTATTTTTCTATGCTTCAAAGTGCTGGAGTAACTCAGCGGGCCAGGCAGCATCATTCTGAAGATGGGTCTCGCCCCTAAACGTCATCTATTCCTTTTGGGCCAGAAATGCTGCCTGCCCCGCTGAGTTACTCCAGCATCTTATGCCCATCTCCATTGAACATGGATTGAAGGAGTCAGCACTTTGTATATACATATAAATCAGCATTTGCAGTTCCTTGTTTCTATGTAATAATGTCAGATTGTTTGACTGTAATGAAGTTGTGGGCCATGTTGATGTTAGCTCATCAGATACTCTTTCTCATATTAATGCCATTGGATGTCATATATCAACCTTGGCCAGGAAGGGAAGTTCCTTGTAAAAAAAAAGGGCTTCTTCAACAGTTCTGTGTTCACACGGTTCTACAAAGGTCTTGAGATCTCTGAATTTAAACCAGAATTATTAACCTACTGAGTCAGAGATGAAGTATTACCGAATTAGCCAAAGCTGACCTGAGTAGAACAACAAGCTGTATCTGACCACAAAACAAGGATAACACTGAAGATAGACACAAAGTGCTGGAGTAACTCAGTGGGTCAGGCAGCATCTCTGGAGAGAAGGAATGGGTGATGTTTCGGGTCGAGACCCTTCTTCAGATTGAGAGTCAGGGGAAGAGGAAACGAGATATGGAAGGGTACAAAGAACATGTATGGTGTGCAAAGAACAGATCAAAGCAGACAATGATATGTTTTCTTTATAAGTGATAGGGCACAAGTCTATCATGTTACATAGAACACCTGCGAATGTACTAATCCAAGTTAATGAAATATAGATCATTTTGGGCTTTGCAGCGGTCAAGGCTATTTGGAAATGTTTGAAATATCATGATGATTTATGAAACAATATTAAATTTATAATAATAATTATGATGATAGTATGCTCTGATCATGAGCATACATGAGCAATGGAAAACATAAAGAAGGACAAAGGCAGCATAGTGGCGCAGTGGGTAGAGCTGCTGTCTCATGGCGCCAGAGACCCAGGTTCGATCGTGACCCCGGGTGCTGTCTGTGTGGAGTTTGCATGTTCTCCCTGTAATTGCGTGGGTTTCCTCTGGGTGCTCTGGTTTCCTCCCACAACCGAAAGACATGCTGGTTGTTAAGGTTATTTGGGCCCTCTGTAAATTGCCCCTAATGTGTAGGGAGCAGATGGGAAAGTGGGACAACATTTGTGAATGGGTGATCGATGCATCAAAGGAACTGTTTCCATGCTGTATCTTTCAATCAATAAATCAGATACCAAAGGCAGGAGAATATTCAGGTTAGAATAAAGCAGAATATTTATATTTATCTCTGATATCGAGAGATTCAAGGGCCCTGGAAGGCAAATGTGTAAAACATTTTTTTTAAAAGATGGATAGAGGTTTATCAGAGATGAGCAAGAATTAGATGACAATGGTTTAAATAGATTGTGGGAAGACTGTGGGAGTTGAGAGGAGTTAAACAGGAACGAGATTGTTTGAAATAGGAGTAAATTTGACAGGAGAAATAAATCAGGTGGAATTAACAGCTGAGGCAAGAACATGGATGGAGTACAGAGAGGAGAGCGAACATACAAGAGGAGACTAGAATAAAATTGTGTTCATTTTAATTTCCTGTCTCATGAGAAGGTTACTGTGATTAATGGGCTTGGTCATTTCTGCTGGTGGGTTTATTGCTGTCACATGTACGGAGATATGGTGAAAAGCTTTGTTTGTGTGCTGTCAAGTCAAATCATGCAGTACATTGTACAATCAAGTCGTACACATGTACGGCAGGCAGTGCCACGAGAAAAACACCAGTTAAACATAACAAATAACATTACAATTACAGAGAGAGTGCAGATTGCAATGAGGTAGTTGGAAGATCGGGACCACACCCTTGTTTAAGGAGGATTGTTTAGTAGTCTAATAACAGTGGGGAAGAAGCTGTTCCTGAATCTGGCGGTACATACTTTAAAGCTGTTGTATCCTCTGTCTGACACTATTTAACATTGTACCTGTTGATCATTTGGGTGGTATTGTTGAAGTCATGAGCACTGGCAATGACATCCCTTCCAATTTTACTGGATCCACAATCAGAGCCTTCTAAACACATGGTGAATTATTTTCTCTGCCTCTTTTCCCTGGAGCTTGCGATTCATGCTCTCTCCTTATCTTTAAGCGTGAGATGTCCGCATCTCAAGTCTTCTTCTCATTTTTGTGTTCTCAATCTCTCGTCTTTGTTGCTTTCAATTCTCCCCCTGCCACTGTTGATTAACATGTTCAGTGCCACATTAGCGAAGATAAAACTTGGCAGTGAACAGGTTAACAAACCATTAGTCATAATTATCAGTCTGATCAGTCGGGTCTCGACCCGAAACGTCACTCATTCCTTCTCTTCAGAGATGCTGCCTGTACCGCTGAGTTACTCCAGCATTTTGTGTCTATCTTCGGTTTAAACAAGCATCTGCCGGTCTTTCCTTCACATTATTTGTTACCTGCTAGCTCAACATTATTTAACCATCATTTTCTGAAAAGAAGAATTTCAGCTGACTATACTAAAGATGAAATGAAAGTTTATAAAGACAAGCATAAGCAAGGAATTATTGGGCAGATGTAGGAACAGTTGTTACTCTGTCGATGACTTGATTATAATCATGTATAGTCTTTCCACGGACTTGTTAGCATGCAACAAAAGCTTTTCACTGTACCTCGGTACATATGACAATAAACTAAATTAAACTAAACTATGGAAGGAATAGCAAGGCCTCACAAGCTGAAAATAAAAATACGATTGGAATTATTCTTAATTCTTATACTTATTCTGGGTGGCACAGTGGCGCAGCAGTAGAGTTGATGCTTTACAGCGCTAGAGACCCGGGTCCTCCCTGGGACTGTGTGTGTTTTCTCCTGGAGCTCCGGTTTCTTCCTGCACTCCAAAGACATGCAGGTTTGTAGGTTAATTAGCTTTGGTAAAAATTCTAAATTGTCTCTAAATTGTAGGATAGTGTTAGTGCTTGTCTGTACAGTGTTTGTATGTTCTCCCCGTGATCGTGTGGGATTTCTAAAAATGTAAAAATTGTCCCAAGTGTAGAATAATGTGAATGTGTTGTGATCACTGGTCGGCACGGACTCGGCGGGCTGAAGGGCCTGTTTCTGCCTTGTATCTCTACAGTGAACTAAACTAAACTTAATTAAATGAGACAGGAATAATCATCAATGTATTCAGTTCTGGGCACCTTGTTATAGAAAAGATATTGTTGAGTTTGAAAGGGTTCAGAGAAGATTTATGAAGATGTTGCCAGGACTAGAGGGTCTAAACTATAGGGAGAGGTTGAGTGGGCTGAGTCTCGATTGTTTGGAGCGCAGGAGGATGAGGGGGGATCTTATAGAGGTGTATAAAATCATGAGAGGAATAGATCGGGTAGACGCACAGAATCTCTTGCCCAGAGTAGTGGAATCGAGGTCCAGAGGACATAAGTTTAAGGTGAAGGGGAAATGATTTAATAGGAACCTGAGGGGTAACTATTTCACACAAAAGGTGGTGGGTTTATGGAACAAGCTGCCAGAGGAGGTAGTCGAGGCAGGGACTATCCCAACGTTTAAGAACGAGTTAGACAGGTAATAATAATAATAATAATAGATTTTATTTATATAGCGCTTTTCAGGACTCAAAGTCGCTTTACATTGAGAGTCAAGAATAAACAAAACAAAATAGAGCAGTAAGACAGAGATGCAAAGGGGAGGGGAACATGGGACTAAGGGTATGCAGAGGTGAAGAGATGGGTCTTGAGGCGGGACTGGAAGATGGTGAGGGACTCAGAAATTCAGACCAGTTGTGGGAGGGAATTCCAGAGCCTGGGAGCTGCCCTGGAGAAGGCTCTGCCTCCAAAAGTGCAGAGGTTTGATTTCGGAGTGGAGAGGAGACCAGCTGATGTGGGTCTGAGGGACCGTGAGGGTTGGTACATGGTACATGGATAGGACATGTTTGGAGGAATATGGACCAAGCGCAGGCTGGTGTGACTAGTGTAGCTGGGACACGTTGGCCGGTGTGGGCAAGTTGGGCTGACGGGCCTGTTTCCACACTGTATCACTCTATGACTCTTATCACAAAATTTTACTTGTGGTTGAGCTGAGCATTAGGATCGTTGGCATTCACTTGAATGACAAGGTGAGGACCAAAATATTCACAATGCAGATTTATCTCAGTCCTGCAGTAATATATCAATATTGATTATGAGCTGAAGTTTCAGCATTGGTCTTTAACTTATGAGCATCTGACCACAATGTTCAACCATGTAATTTACACTGATACTAAACTAAATGCATTTTACTTTGCACAAGATCAGACTTGATTTCAATGCAGGACCACAGTGCATTTTGCGTCGGAGGCACAGTGGCACAGCGGTAGAGTTGCTGCCTTACAGCGCTTACAGTGCCAGCGACCTGGGTTCGATCCTGGCTTTGGGTGCTTGTCTGTACGGAGTTTGTACGTTGTCCCCGTGATCACGGGGGTTGTCTGAAAATGTAAAAATTGTCCCAAGTGTAGGATAGTGTTAATGCACGGGGATCGCTGGACGGCGCGGACTTGGTGGGCCAAAGGGCCTGTTTCCGCGCTATATCTCTAATCTAAATGAAACCCAGTCAACAAGAGTGAACGTAGTGGCATATGCCTCGGGAGGTAGCCGTGACCAGCTGTCCCGTTAATTGAGGCTTACAGAAGCATCACTCTTTTTTTGTTTAATGTGTCTCAGCTTAATCCAAAGGCGAAGATTAAGGATCATGATACAGGTCTGGTGCACGCTTCAGGATTTGCAGCTGTCAAGCAAATGTGTGTTCAACAAAACAGACCTGTCATGAAATTATAGAGTCATATAGCACAAAAACATGCCCTTCGGCCCAACTTCCCATGCTGTCAAAGATGCCCCATCTACACTCGCCCCAAATCCCTTAACTTTGCCTATCCATGTACCTGTCCATGTTTGCCTTTAAATGTAGTTCGTGGCGACTATTTGCATATCTTGTGTATTGTAAGCAAAACAAAGAATTTCACCATGACATGTCACATGTGATATTAAGTATCAATCAATGAATCAAATCTTCTCTGGTAGCTCGTTCCATACACCCACCTGTGTGCAAAAGTTGTCCCTCGGGTTCTTATTAGATCTCTCACAATAAGCCAATGTCAATATTCCTTTCATGATCTTGTACACTTCTATAAGTTCACCCCTCACCCTCCTGCGCTCCAAGGAATCAAGTCCTAGCCTGCTTAACCTCTCCCTATAGCTCAGGCCCTCCAGTCCTGACAACATCCTCATAAATCTTCTCTGCACTCATTCCAGCTTGACAACATCTTTCCTATAACACGGTGACCAAAACTGAACACAATACTATAAATGTGGCCCCGTCAATGTCTTATACAGCTGTAACATGACCTCTCAACTTCCATACTCAATATTGTGAGTGATGAAGGGCAAGGTGCCAAAAGCCTTCTTGACCACTCAATCTACCCATGATGCCACTTTGAACGAACTATGTACCTGGACTCCTAAATCCCTCTGCTCTATAACCCTTTCCTGAGCCCTGTCCTTCACTGTGTTGGTCCTGCCAGTGGAAGACTGCCCAAAATGCAACACCTCACATTTCTCTGTATTAAATTCCATCAACCATTCCTCAGCCCACCTCCCCAACTGATCAAGACCCTGCTGCAATTTTTGACAACCACCTTCATTATTTACTTGAGTGTCATGAACTGCAGATGCTGGAATCTCTGGCAAAACATAAAGTGCTGGAGGAACTGAATGGGTCAGGCAGCATCTACGGAGGGAATAGACAGGCGATGCTTTGGATCAGGTGCCTTCTTCGGTCTGACTGTAGTCGGGGAGGGGGGGAGGCTGGTGAAGAAAGGTGGGGCGGGACAAAGCCTGGCACGTGATAGGTGGACTCGGGTGAAAGGGAGGGGGAGGGGTGATTCCCAGATGAGTGGAGTAAGCGAGGAAAGCTAGATGTGAAAAGGAGTCAGATAAGGAGAGGAGTGAAATGTGAAGCCAGAGGCAGGGATGTGGGTGGAAGGGAGGTGAGGAAATGGGGGATATGGGGGTGGGGACGTGCGTGTGGAAAGGAGAGGAAAGGAGAATGGTGACCGGGTGTGGGTGGGTGACTGCGACTTAGATTAATTGAATTAACCCATAAGTATCGTGAAATATATATTTTTTAATTAAAGGCAATACAAATATCTCCTTATTTGATGATTATTTTATAAACCCTTTACCGGCTGTAGGGGCATGTTTTAGCAAATGCAATCAACAGGAAAATTACCTCAGTCCAAAGTAATCTTGCTTTTAAATCGAACATTAATGTTCTCTTGTCATTGTTAACTGGAGTCTGTTGTTTAATTTAATCTTGTTATTTGTGAGATTATTGATGATCAGGTACACACACTAAAATGATTGATTAATACACATCCAGTGTTCAATAACTCTGACATTATTTGCCTCAGGCTTTGATTTTGTTTATCCCAGTTTGTATTTGTTCCGACTCCAGTTTCCATTAAGCAAGTTTTACCTTCTCTGGGTTTACTTTGGATTTGGTTTAAAGGCACAACACAGAAATAGAGATTGCTGCCACCTTGGTCTTGTTGCTTACGCATGGAGAATAAGCGAAGGGACAAATGTACTAAGTATTCAGGGGTGAGAAGATAGATGGATGAGTAGATAAATCACTCTGATAATGGGAGAAGAGAAGCAAACATGAAGGGAGCACAAGAGAGGAAACTGTACCACCAGTATCATCCAAATCAGACAATAGACAATAGACAATAGGAGCAGGAGTAAGCCATTTGGCCCTTCGAGCCAGCACCGCCATTCAATGTGTTCATGGCTGATCATCCCCAATCAGTTCCCCGTTCCTGCCTTCTCCACATATCCCCTGACTCTGCTATTTTTAAGAGCCCTATCTAACTCTCTCTTGAAAGCGTCCAGAGAACCTACTGCCCTCTGAGGCAGAGAATTCCACAGACAAATCAGGTACAGTTTGGGGGCAAAATCAGGTTTAAAATGTTAAATGTAGTTTCATCACCAATGGCAGTTCTCTGTATCTTCTCCCTGACTGCCCACTCTGTCATGTATGATTGCCTTTCAAACTAGAGATTATAGACTGAGTTTACTGTCTCTGCCTTGTTATGTAAAGCAGCAGCACAGTGGCACAGCTTGCTCACAGCACCAGAGACTCGGGTTTGAACACGTCCTCCGGTGCTGTCTGTGTGGAGTTTGCAAGTTCTCCCTGTGACCACATGGGTTTCTTCCCCTCACATCCCAAAGACGTGCGGGCTTGTAGGTTAATTGGCCTCTGAAAATTGCCCCCAGTCAGGAGGGAGCAGATGAGAAAGTGGGATAACATAGAACTCGGTGAACGGGTGATCGATGGTCGGCCTGGACTCGGTGGGCCGAAGGGCCTGTTTCCATGCTGTATCTTTCAATCAATATACATCCTTCGATACATATAAAACATATACAAATATAATGTCGGCCTTATTTATTGTTAAATGGTTCTTCAGTAGTTTTATCCCTTCATTAGATCAACACAGAATGAAAGTGTAGCAAAAAGACTAGTTCTGTGAGGGTATTCAATATTACCATAACTGGATTTCAACCCAACCTCTCCACATGTCCTTTGATTCGTTCTGTGCTAAATATCCTATTGATCTCAGTGTTGAATATTTTCAACTGTTGCATTAGGTAGAGAATTCCAGTGAGTCACAATGAAAAATCTAATTCTTCATAACTCAGGACATCATGTGAAAGTAAGTGTGGCTTACATTTAGAAGGGCTTGTTTGATTGATAGAAAAATACAGCAGGGAAACAGGCCCTTCGGCCCACCATCCAATGCAGCCAATTAACCTGCAAACCCGCACGTCTTTGGGATGTGGATGAAACTGGAGCACATGAAGGAAACCCACACGGTCACAGGGAGAACATGGAGACATCAGCTGAATAAAGTAGAGAATTGCAGAAAGTCACAGATCACTCTTGTCCCATTATAAGAGAGATTGATCTACTTACTCATCTATTGAGGCAGCACGGTGGCGCAGCGGTAGAGTTGCTGCCTTACAGCGCCAGGGACCCGGGTTCGATCCTGACTACAGGTGCTGTCTGTACAGAGTTTGTACGTTCTCCCTGTGACCACGTGGGTTTTCTCCGGGTGCTCTGGTTTCCTCCCACATTCCAAAGACGTACAGGTTTGTAGGTTAATTGGCTTTGATAAAAATTGTAAATTGTCTCTAGTGTGTAGGATAGTGCTAGCGTACATAGATCGTTGGTCGGCACAGACACGGTGGACCGAAGGGTCTGTTTCCGAGCTGTACCTCTAAACTAATCAAAATCTCCTCACCCTTGAATACTTGGTACATTTGTCCCTTTGTGCATTCCCTTGTTAGCCACAAGAAGGATGAGGCAGGAATCTCCATCTCTTAATCTCTTTCTGAACATCAGATGAGTCTGAAGAAGGGTCTCGACCTGAAACGTAACCTATTCCTTCACTCCATAGATGCTGCCTCACCCGCTGAGTTTCTCCAGCATTTTTGTCTATATCAGATACATACACACACCTTCTCCCTCTCCAATTCCTCATGACTCAGTACTAAAGCATGTGAACAGAGTGCAGTTTAGACACTCTGCTGGTAGAAGAAGGGCTTGGTTGTACTTCAAAGCAGAGTTCAATGCAAAGGATGGCCTGTATATTCTGAAGCAGAGAAGATGTGGAGGGAAACAGTAGCAATCAGTCTCAAGAGGGGTACCCACCTGACAGGTCGCCCATCCATGTCCTGCAGAAATGTTGCATGACCCGCTGAGTGAATCCAACATGTTGTGTTATTGAGTCATACAGTGTGGATACAAACCCTTCACCCCAACTTGCCCACACCGACCAATGTGTCCCATCCACACTAGTCCCACTTGCCTGCGTTTAGCCCATAACCCTCTATACCTGTCCTATCCATGTACCTGTCTAATTGCTTCTTGAACGTTGCGATAGTCCCAGCCTCAACTACCCCCTCCGGCGGCTCGTTCCATACACCCACCACCCTTTACATGTGAAAAAGTTACCCCTCAGATTCTTATAAAATCTTTCCCCCTTCACCTTAAACCTATGTCCTCAGGTTCTCAATTTCCTTACTCTGGACAAGAGGGTCTGCACATCTACCCAATCTATTCCTCTCATGATTTTATACACCTCTACAAGATCACCCCTCATCCTCCTGTACTCCAGGGAATAGATTCCCAACCTCTCCCTGTAGCTCAGACTTTTGAGTCATGGCAACATCCTTGTAAATCTTCTCCGCACCCTTTCCAACTTAACAACATGTGTCATTGCCTTTGTAAGCCAGCATCTGCAGTTCCTTCTGTCCACATAATCATTAACCTAATGAGTAGGTTCCAACAGGAAAGCAGATCGGCCACTCTGATCTGCTGACGACAGAACTAGTATCCGACAAGCTTTATAATCCCTCTTCATAATCTGTCCATTGCCCCGCCCAACAACAACACTCCTTCCGTCCCTCACAGCCATGTTTGTTCCATTTGCTCTCAAAGGGGTTAAAACAGCTAAAATCGGTTTAAACATTGCCAAATTATGGTATTTGTTTTTCTTTAATCAGTCTCCAAGGTAACCATATCAGGTTTTTTTATAAATACCATCCTCGATCTTGTTTGGTTTTTGGTTTCTCCCTTATTCTGAGCATTCCTGACGGTCACGGTGCCTCTCTTGTTCTCTCTTTGGGTTGCATGTGCTATTTCTGGCTCTTCTTTACCCCTCCACATCTCCCCCTTGTCCATTCCCCCGTCACTTGCCGCCTTTGTCTCTTTTCTCCCTGTGCCGTTTCATTTGTCGCCTTTGCTTCCCACCTTTTCAATCCTGTGTGTTTGGTTTCCCCACAACCAGATGCCTCTTGCAAAGCTCACAGGCTCAAAGAACTGACTGCACACAGCCAAGAGGAGGTCCCTCGATGCACCCTCTAAAGGTTAGTCTGAATATATTTTGTCATTCTGCTGTTTGAGCTGTAATTATCGTTGCTTGGTTCCTAGGTAACCTCAGTCACAGCTCTAAAGCCTCTTGGCCTTCTTGTGTATGAGTGCATGTCATATTTCTAATTAAATAAATATATTCTGTCCAGGGAAGATTACATTGTTAACGGATTTTGCTGCAGCCTTGACAATCATGTCCGGTCTCTATTTGTTTTAACCTCTCTATCCATACGTCAAGAGTCAAGAGTGTTTTATTGTCATGTGTCCCAGGCAGAACAATGACATTCGTACTTGCAGCAGCACAACAGAATATGTAAACATAGTACTCGGTAAACAACATAAAAAACAAGGAAAAAAAAGTTCAGTATAAATATATATACATTATATACACAATATATACACATATATATAAATATCTACATAAGATAGACAGAAAATACTGGAGTAACTCAACGGTCAGCATCTCTGGAGAGAAGGAATGGGTGACGTTTTGTGTCAAGACACTTCTTGAGACTTACATATGTATCTTACATAAATTCAAACATATATATATATATATACACATACAGATAGAGATACAGTGTTGAAACAGGCCCTTCGGCTCAACTTGCCCACACTGACCAACATGTCCCACCTAACATCCCACCGGCCTGCGTTTGGCCCATATCCCTCTAAACTTGTCCTATCCATGTTCCTGTCTAAATGTTTCTGAAACATCAGGATAGTCCCAGCCTCAACTACCTCACCTGGCAGCTTGTTCCACACACCCACCACCCTTTGTGTGAAAAAATTACCCCTCAGATTCCTATTAAATCCTTTCCTCGTCACCTTAAACCAATGTCCTCTGGTCCTCGATTCCCCTGCTCTGGTCAAGAGACTGTGCGTCTTTTGTTGGGTGCTAACCAGTCAGTGGAAGTACAATACATGGTTACAATCGAGCCATGCACAGTATACACATGCATGATAAAGGGAATAACGTGAATATCATAGTTAAAGAATGAAATGTTGCTGTCTTAATGGAGATTTAAAACAGTGGAGCGATTGTAATGCGTGATTGCAGATTCACTTCTGTGACCAGCACACAAAGAATCGTCTGGCTTGGGCGCCATCTTGGATTACAGGAACAGGGTTTGTATTTCAGGCCAACTACCTTTCATCAGCACGTTACAGATTTACAACATTTGGGGTATTTTGCTTTTGAAAGATCAGAACTGCCCTGTTGAATGGCTGACTCTCATTCCATACTTTGTAATGATGTGATGTGGATGCCTCAAGGAGAAGGCTTCTTCCATTCCTCTTCATCTGCTTGAGGAGATGAACCTGGTGAAGTGGAGGTTCACTGCCAACAGCCGTCCTTGGCAACAACCACCTTGCACATTTGGATACCTAGCACACGTTCAACCTTGACCAGCAAGGTTGGCAGCACGAAGGCGTAGCTGCAGAGCTACTACCTTACAGCGTGAGAGTCTCAGGTTCAATCCTGACTTCGGGTGCTTGTCTGTACGGAGTTTGTATGTTCTCCCCGTGACCTGTGTGGGTTTTCTCCAAGAGCTTTGGTTTCCTCCCACGCTCCAAAGACGTACGGGTTTGTAGTCTAATTGGCTTGGTATAAATGTATAAATGTATAATTATCCCGAGTATGTGTAGGGTAGTGTTAATGTGCGGTGATCGCTGGTCGGTGCGGACTCAGTGGGCCGAATGGCCTGTTTCCACACTGTATCTCTAAACTAAACTAAACTAAATCATCGCTGCTGAGTCAGAGTCTGCTTTCTTCCAGTGAGAATGAGCCACCATTTACTGCTCACCTTCAGATACAATATAGTAAGCTTGCAGACCATAGAACATAGTTGAATCTAATTCAAGGGCTTACCACAAGAGGGTTGCTTGAGCTGCAGCGACCCCTAATGACATTGGTTCAATGTGTTCAACATGTCAAGGCATAAGGTCAGAGGGGCAAGGTTCAACGGAGATGTGCAGGGCAGGTTTTTAAACGGAGAGTGCTGGGTATCTGGAACGTGCTGCCAGGGGTGGTGGTGGAGGGTGGTGGAGTCTACTTAAGATGCTCTTAAGTGGACTCATGGATATGTAGGGAATGGAGGGATATGGAACATGTGCAGGCAGAGGGAATTAACTTGGCATCATGAACGGCCCCGACACTGGGCCGCAGGGCTGATTCCTGTGCTGTTCTGTTCTATGTTCCATGTGTAATAGTTTACTTTCGTTTAGCTTAGTTCAGCTACAGCGCGGAAACAGGCCCTACCGCCCACCACACCGACCAGCGATCACCCCGTACACTCGCACTATCCTACACATTAGGGACAATTTCCAATTTTACCGAAGCTAATTAACCTACAAACCTGTACGTCTGTGGAGTATGGGAGGAAACCGGAGCACCCGGAGAAAACCCATGTGGTCAGAAGGAAATATGTACAAACTCAGTACAGGCAGCACAATATAGTCAGGATCAAACCCAGGTTTCTGGCAGCAACTCTCTACCGCTGCACCACCATGCTGCCCTTAATCATATATCATATTTAATTTCTTAAACATTACGTAATTGCATTACTCTGGGATTGGGGTCATTACTGACCCAGAACAGGTAAGGATTCATAGATGACCTCTGTACAGAATAATATCATGGATTTACTGAGTCATAGATCGTGGACACAGACCCTTTGACCCACTGAGTCTGTACAACCATCAAGTGTTCACAAACACTATTCCCATTTTTCTAATTCTCTCTGGATTCCCATCACATTCCCTGTGATTCTACCTCACCTTCAATGTTTTGCAAACGGCATTCATAAGTCATAGGAGCAGAATTAGGCCATTCGGCCCATCAAGCCTACCCCGCCATTCAATCATGGCTGATCTATCTTTCCCTCTCAATCCCATTCTCCAGCCTTCTCCCCATTACCCCTGGTACCAAATTTTATTTTTAAATAAAGCAAACTCTAATTCGCAAGCTGCCACGGTGGGGCTTGATCTCGATGTAGCCCCGAAACACAATGACTTGTTGCTGGGTGGGAGCGTGCGTCAGACACCTCCAATAACACCCACCAATAAATCAGTCCGTTACCAGGGCTGCTCTGGTGTAATCCTGTGAATAGCAAGCTCTCTGTAATTAAAAAAAGATGCACCTCAGGGCTCAGCTTTCTGGGCTTGTCAGGGGAAGGAGAGTGATAAAAGAGATGAAGTACTTCGACACCTGGCAACCGGAGTGGCAGAGTTGCCGCACAGTGACGCAGGCACTCTCTCGCCCCACACCACCAGTGCAGTCTCACACTTGCTGCATGTCTGTGATAGAATGAATGAATGCACAAGAAGGAACTGCAGATGCTGGAAAATCGAAGGCAGACGAAATTGCTGGAGAAACTCAGCGGGTGCGGCAGCATCTATGGAGCGAAGGAAATAGGCAACGTTTCGGGCCGAAACCCTCCTCCATGGCCAGAGTGAGCACCACAGGAAATCGGAGGAGCAGCACCTGATCTGCACCCCACTGGCCTGAACATTGACCTCCAATTTCCGGTAGCCCTTGCTGTCTCCTCCCCTTCTCAGCTCTCCCTCAGCCCTCTAGCTCCTCCTCTTCCTTTCTCCTTCCCGCCCCCCCCACCCTGCATCAGTCTGAAGAAGGGTTTTGGCCCGAAACGTTGTCTATTTCCTTCACTACATAGATGCTGCCGCACCCGCTGAGTTTCTCGAGCAATTTTGTCTACCTTCGATTTTCCAGCATCTGCAGTTCCATAGAATGAATGCAGCCTGGGACAGAATAGATGCTTCTGCAAGCAGTGACATCCGAGAACTGGTGCAAAATGTACCGATGCTGCAACCAGGCATTTCTGGGTACTCCTGACCAACACAGTGTGAATGGGTGCAATTTCAGAATCCTGTTTAGATTTATTACGGTCACGTGTACCGAGGCACAGTGGAAAGTCTTGTTTTGCATGTTATTCAATCAGATCAGACAATATCGCACATAAATACAATAATGTCAAACTCCAGTACAATAGGCAGAGCGAAGGGGAAGATACAGAGTGCAGAATATAGTTCTCAGCATTGTCGCGCATCAGTTCCACAGACAAAGTCCAATGTCCTCAACGGTGTAGAGGTGAATCGGACAGTACCCTAACTTATGGAAGGACCGTTCAGAAGCCTGATAACAGAGGGGAAGAAGCTGTTCCTGAGTGTGGTGGTGCGTACTTTCAAGATTCTGTACCTTCTGCCGGACGGGAGTGGGGAGAAGAAGGAATGGGACAAGACTTTGATTATGTTGGCTACTTTTTGGCGGCAGAAGGAGTAAATGGTGGGATGTCCGGTTTGTGTGACAGACTGGGCTAGGTCCACAGCTCTCTGCAATTTCTGAAGATAGACAGAAAATGCTGGAGCAACTCAGCGGGACAGGCAGCATCTCTGCCTGTCCAGCTGAGTTACTCCAGCATTTTGTGTCTGACTTCGGTTTAAACCAGCATCTGCGGTTCCTTCCCACACATTTCTCTGCAATTTCTTGTGGTCTTGGGCAGAGCTGTTCCCAAACCAATCTGAAAATAGAACTGAAATGAGTCAGATTTCTCGACCCGGAACGTCGCCTATTCCTTCACTCCATAGACGCTGCCTCACCCGCTGAGTTCCACTTAGAAAATGGTTGCTTTCCCTGGGAAGGGGTTGTAGCTTTTATACACATTTTTAGATATGGCATTGATGCTGTTTCATATCCTTTGGAGAAGGTTAAAAACATGATTCACATCCATATAGCACCTTTAAAGTAGGAATACATCCTCGTGTACTTCATTGTTATTCAGTAAAATATTGACTTTGCAATATAACTGGGAAAACTGACTAAACACTTCACCTAGTCTGAGCTGAAATGGGGAAAGGTGGAAGGGATTAAGAAGAGAATTCATGAGTTTATGAAGTAGGCAGTCAAATGTCCAGTCACCAATTTCAAAGAATATAGGACATAGAACAGTACAGCACAGGAACAGGCCCTTCGGCCCACAATGTTTGTGCTGAAGATGATGCCGTTAAACTAAATCCCATCTGCCTGCACATGATACGATACGATATGTTATGATAAAACTTTATTCATCCCAGGAGGGAAATTGGTCTGCCTCGATGATCCATATCCTTCCATTCCCTACATATCCATTTGCCCATCTAAAAGCCGTTTAGACACCACCATCGTATCTTCCTCCACCACCACCCCTGGCAGCACGTTCCAGGCACCCACCCCTCTCTCTGTAAAACAATGTGTCCCGCACATCTTTGCTCCTCTCACTTTAAAGTAAAGCCCTTTAGTCTTTGTCATTTCCACCCTGGGCCAAGGGTTCAGATGGTCCACCCTATTTATGCCTCGGATTTTTATCTACTTCTCTCAGATCGCCCCTCAGCTTCCAACGTTCCCGAGAAATGAAAATCAAAGATGTGCCAGAATTATGGGATGACAAAAAAATCGTAAAGACCAGCAGTGTTGTAGGTGTGGGGTTACCAAGGCTTTGAAAAAAGGGTGACAGCGGTGGAATTGCTGCTTTACAGCGCCAGAGACCCGGGTTCGATCCTGATTACGGATGCTGTCTGTACGTTCTCCCCGTGACCGCGTGGGTTTTCTCCAGTTGCGCCAGTTTCCTTCCACATTCCAAAGACGTACAGGTTTGTTGGCTAATTGGCTTCGGTAAAAGTGTAAATTTTTCCTTTGTGTGTTGGATAGTGCCAGTGTGCGGGGATCACTAGTCGGCGCAGACTCGATGGGCCGAAGGGCCTGTTTCCGCGCTGCATCTCTAAAGTCTAAAATCTAAATCTCAGAGGGTTATGAGGCTGGAGAGGCAATGGAGAGGGTTGGTGTCTTTGAAGGTGGCGACAATTGTCCACAAAGCAGGACTGTAGTGAACTTGATCAAAGTAAATACTGAAGCAATAGGTCTAAAACCTTTAAACCAGCATCTGCAGTCCCTTCTAACACATTTTATGAACACTAGGTGTCTGTTGGTTATGGGAGATTTAGAGTTCAACAGTTTCAAAATCCTCATCGCTGGGCTTCTGCTCATATATTTTTATGCTGATTAATATTTAAGCGCATTTACAGTATACACTTTCCCTTATGTCCACATAAAAATGTAGGAGCTGGTCAAATGAGCCAAATGAGCCTTGTAAATCGACATTTTGTTTCTCTGCGGCAACGTGTATTTTACACACACAACCTCCCGCAAGAGTTCAGTGGAGTTTACATTCATTGCAGAATGCATTGACGGTTCTTTTACTGCTCTTTGGACTCTTTGTCCACCAGCTATGATTTAAAATTTAAACTCTTTCTCTACCATCGTCAGGATTGCATGCATTGTGTGTGTGTTCCTCCGCAGCTTTCCTAGACGATGATTCTCACAGCGGCTGTCTCTCTTTGTTCACTCGCTCTCACTCTTTTGATCAAATCACTTATTTCTCTGTTATTCACGCCCACAATAAAATGCAGTTATCCTTCTCATGTGTGTGTGTGGGTGTGGTGTGTGCGTGTGTATGTGGATGTGTGAGTGTGTGTGTATATGTGTGGTGTGTGTGTGTGTGTGTGTGTACAGTATGTGTGGTGTGTGCGTGTGTGTGGATGTGTGAGTGTGTATGTGTGATGTGTGAATGTGTGTGTGTGTGTATGTGTGGTGTGTGTAGTGTGTGTGAATGTGTGGTGTGTGTGTATGTGGTGTGTGTGTGTGTATGTGTGGTGTGTGTGTAGGTGTGTGTGCGTGCGTGTGTATGTGTGTGTGGATGTGTAAGTGTGTGTGTGGATGTGTGTGTTTGTTTATGTGCGAGTGTGTGAATCTGTGTGCATGTGTTTGCATGTGTGTGTTTGTATGTGTGTGTGTGCATGTGTGTGAGTATGAGTGTGTGCATGTGCCTGAGTGTGTGCAAATGTGTGTGGGCGTAAAAGCTTTCTGGCTGATATTAACAATGTTTTGCTGTGTGCTTGGGTGTGTGTGGGTGTGAGATTGTGTGCTTGTGTTATTTTTCCTACTGACATGATTTTTGCGGTGTGTGCGAGTGTGTGGTGTGTGTGCCTCACGAGCATTTATGACTCTTGCCCTGTGTGTCAAAGCCTCATATATTCATGATTTTCACTTTGTGTTTGTTTGTCTGTGTGTGAGTGCATGTGTTTGTGTATGTTGACATGTGTGTGTTTACGTGTGTGTGAGCTTGTGCGTATGCCTCACGGATATTTATAATTCTTACACTGTGTCTATGTCTTCCTGATATTGACGATTCTTGCTTTGTTTATATGTGGGTCTGTGCCTTATTGCTATTTATGAATCTTACTGTGTGTGTGTGTGTGCGTGTGTCTGCGTGTGCGTGTGTGTGTGTCTGCGTGTGCGTGTCTGTGTGCATGTGTGTGTGCATGTATGTGTGTGTGTGTGCATGTGTGTGTACATGTGTGCATGCATGTGTGTCTTTGTGTGTGTATGTGTGTGTTCGTGTGTGTGTCTGTGTGTGTGCATGCATGTGTGTGGGTGTGCGTGTGTGTGTGTCTGTGTGTGTACACGTGTGCATGCATGTATGTCTATGGCATGCATGTGTGTGCGTGCATGTGTGTTTGTGTGTATGCGTGTGTGTGTGTGTGTATGCGTGCGTGCGTGTGTGCGTGCGCGTGTATCTCATTCATCTCACCTCTGACCATGTTTCCCCTGCATCTTTCTATATCAATGTGTTTCTTAATTCACTTCCATGCGGCCACTGTTCATACTGTTTATATTGAACTACTGCAGATATTTTACAGCAGAGGTATCGGCGTTCACCCAGCGACACCTCACATGAACGTCTCTCCTTGCTTCACCTACAATTCTACCAGCATGTCCTCACATCCAGCTTTCCCACAAGTGCCCCTCGAGATTACCTATAGTGTAGCAGCTCCATGAAGGACCTCAACCCATCCTATTGTAGTTTATTTTAGGTTTTAGTTTAGTTTAGAGATACAGTGTAGACACAGTGCCTTTGGCCCACTGAGTCTGCACTGGCCAGTGATCCCCACACATGAACACTATCCTACGCACACTAGGGACAATTTACATTTACACCAAGCCAATTAACATACAGACCGGTGTGGGAGGAAACCGAAGATCTCGGAGAAAACCAAGTCAAGTCAAGTCAAGAGAGTTACCCACGCGGTCACGGGGAGAACGTACAAACTCCATACAGACAGCACCCGTAGTCGGGATCGAACCTAAGTCTCTGGCGCTGTAAGCGCTCTAAGACAGCAACTCTACCACTGCGCCACTGTGCCACCCATAAGTGCCTCTGTACAAACACCGATGATGAGGAACACTGGGCAGGCTGTGTGCGGCAGGACTCGTTCCATCTGCCGCAGTCTGAGCACTGACACCTCAACCACGAGTCACAACTCCATTGGGATTTAGTCTCTGCACAAACTCTTTTTCACTGTCAAAGGAATTTCGCTGAAAGCAGCGCCGATTGTCAGATTCCCACCACAGTAAACAGAAGCAAAAGACACTATGTGCTGGAGTAACTCAACAGGTCAGGCAGCATCTGTGGAGAACATGGATAGGTGACGTTTCACAGAGTGCTGGAGTAACTCAGCGGGTCAGGCAGCATCTGTGGAGAACATGGATAGGTGACGTTTCACAGAGTGCTGGAGTAACTCAGCGGGTCAGGCATCATCTGTGGAGCGAAGGAAATGGGCAACCTTTCGGGCCGAAACCCTGAAGGAAATAGGCAACGTTTTGGGCCGAAACCCGGAAGGGTTTCGGGCCGAAACGTTGCCTATTTCCTTCGCTCTATAGATGCTGCCGGAACATGGATAGGTGACGTTTCACAGAGTGCTGGAGTAACTCAGCGGGTCAGGCAGCATCTGTGGAGAACATGGATAGGTGACGTTTCACAGAGTGCTGGAGTAACACAGAGCGGGTCAGGCAGCATCTGTGGAGAACATGGATAGGTGACGGCTTGGGCTGAGACCATTCTTCAGACTGATTGTCGTAAGGGGGTGGGGGGAAACTGGGAGAGAGATGATGGAAGGACATAGTTTGGCAGATGTGGGTTTTTTTTGAGAGACAGGTGGTTGGACAAAGGAAGGAGCGGCGTGGGGAGACGGCCGTGAAGACCAATGACAATGGGGACCCGGCGTTGGGGGGGGGGGGTGCGGCGTGAGGGGAGGGGGAGGGGGGAGGAACAAAGGGAGACCTGGCGCTGGGGAGGATTTGTAACTTTGTCAGTGCCCTTCATGGGCGACTATTTGAATACCTTGGCAACAAGCAAAGAATTTCACTGTGACTTGTCACATGTGACAATAAAGTTTTCATTTATTCAAAGGCCAGAAATGAAAAGACAAAAAATGTGAGGTGAAGAGATAAAGGATAGATGAGAGTGAAATCGGAAGCTAGAGGAAGGAATATAGATGGAGGGAGATGGGGGGGGGGGGAGGGGAAAAAGAGAAATGGGTGCATGTGCAGGTGTGGGCAGGGAAGAGAGGGGGAAAGGAGAGGTGGGAAAGGCAGGGAAGCTGTCTGTTGGTTAGTTACTTAAAATTGCAGAATTCAATGTTCTAACCACTAGGTTATAAACTACCCACAGCAATTTGAGTTGCCACCGAGTCGCCACTGAACAGCGATCCCCACACTATCCTACATACTATTAGGGTCAATATACAATTTTACCAAGTGAATTAGCCTATGAACATTTGCTTCTTTGGAGTGTGGGAGAAAACCAGAGCACCTGGAGAAAACCCATGTAGAGCGTGCACACTCCGTTCAAGCAGGATCGAACCTGGTTTGCATGTGGCCTCACTTTGCCAGACTGCCTATCTATGATCCAGAGATGCAGAGATGCTGCCTGACCCACTGAGTTACTCCAGCGCTTTGTGCCTTTTTTTTGTAAACCAGCAGCTGCAGTTCCTTGCGTCAGCAAGTGGGAAAGGATGTTGTTCAATCTATCTTCTCCACCCCAGACACTCTGTCAGCCTGCAACGAGGTGGAAACCGGAGTGAATGGGCTGTGTGTCCAGCTCAGTAAAGCCACTGAGATTGGTGCCTACTCTGTAGAGGGTCAAGTCCTTCCTGCCCACAGGAACGTTAGCTGTGGCATTTCATTAGGGTGCAACTTGCTACCTTTTGTGGGTGCTATTTGGGGTTTAGTTTAGAGATACAGTGCAGAAACAAGTCCTTCGACCCACCAAGCCTGCACTGACCAGCGATCCCCACACATTAACACTGCCCTACTCACACTAGGGACAATTTTACATTTACTCCAAGCCAATTAGCCTACAAACCTGTACGTCTTTGGGGTGCGGGAGGAAACCGAAGATCTCGGAGAAAACCCACACAGGTCACGGGGAGAACGTTCAAACTCCGTACAGAGAGCCCCCTTAGTCAGGATCGAACCCAGGTCTCTGGCGCTGTAAGGCCGCAACTCTACCGCTGCGCCACCTTGCCGCCCGGTGTGGGTGGATTATGTATAAACTAACAAAATAAAGCCAGAAAATGATTCTCAGCTGAAAGCTCTGTAGAAAAATAGATCTGGTTGCTTGGGTCAGTGAATAACCATAGTTACCGGGTGAGAACATTTATTGTTGGCATCAATATAATTATTTCTGATCACTATTCTTCCCGTCATGCCGGCTCCACACACCCGAGTCCAGGTCCACTGCCTCCGATTGTGATCTGTTGAGCTTAAAAATTCATTATTCATGAAGATGTGTAGGTAGACCGTGCCACGTTTGAGAGGCACTTTGAAAGATACAAAGGTGTGTTGCTTGGCAAAACGCTCGTCGCCTTGGTAACCGACTCACCAGTCTCCATGGGTTTAATAAGCAGCTGCAAATACCCGAGACACAGCAGTGACATACGGCCCACTCTCTCTCTCTCTCTCTCTCTGGTTTCCATCTCGTTACAAGGTGTCTGGTGGAGGGATTAACCCTTCGCTGGGCCGTCCCTTGGCAAGCATCCACTGATAGTGCTGTCATCTTGAAGATGGACACAAGAGGCTGGAGTAACTCAGTGGGTCAGGCAGTATCTCTGGAGCAAAGTAGTGGGATGACGCTTCGGGTCAGGAACCTTCTTCAGACTTGAGACACCACCCATTTTCTCAAGAGATGTTGTCTGAGCCGCTGAGTTGTTCCAGCACTTTGTGTCCATCTTCCTGTTACTTAGTAGACATGTTACATTGTAGACATGTTAGTAGACTTAGTTACATTGTAGACATGAGTGGAATCAAGCCACGGACACAAACAACAGGCAGTGCGAAAGGAAAATACCAGAGTGCAGAATATAGTGTTGCAGCATTAAGTTAAAGAGAAAAAGTGCACGCAAGGCCCACAATGAGGTAGGTTGGAAGACCTGGCCTACACCCTGGCTTATAAGAAGGCTATTCAGTAGTCTGATAACAGCTGGGAAGAAACTGTTCCTGAATCCGATGATATCCTTCTGACGAGACCCTTCTTTCATCTTGAATGCCGCATTTGGTGCACCGTCCCATGCTCAGACGAAAGTGCCGTCCCAAAGTTATCAGCTCCACCATCCACTGTTCCCTTTCCAAAGGACTTGCAGTGAACATTATCAGTTTAGGGCACCACCTTCTTCATGAGCAGCGGTCCATCAGTGGTGATACAGCCGAATGTCCAGTGGGCCTCAAGCTCTCCACGTACAAATGAAGGCAGTGTTAGACTGGCGGTACACTTTGTCACGTGTACAGTGAAAAGCTTTTGTTGTGCGCTAACCAGTCAGCGGAAAGACAATACATGATTACAATCGAGCCATTTACAGGGTACAGACACATGATAAGGGAATAATATTCAGTGCAAGGTAAAGCCAGTGAAGTCCAATCAAGGGTCATCCGGAAAGGAAACTGTCCAGGAGAAGGCCAGTTAGAATGGCACTGCAGCGCAGCTAGTAGAGCTGCTGCCTCACAGTGCCAGAGACCCGGGTTCGATCCCGACCTCGGGTGTCGTCTGTGTGGAGTTTGCACGTTCTCCCTGTGACCACATGGGTCTCCCACATGCCAAAGATGTGCAGGTTTGTTGGTTAATTGCCATCTAGCATGTCGAGGCCGATTAATTGCCCTTTAGTGTGCAGGGAGTGGATGGGAAAGTGGGACAACATAGAACCAGTGTGAATGGGTGCCCGATGGTGGGTGTGGACTCGCTGGTCTGAAGGGTCTGTTTCTGAGCATCTAAAATAAAAGACACCACCATTTATTTGACCTGTGCAATATAAATAGAAACTGAATGAAAGCTGCTGAATGACAGATCTACCTCCCGCCCAAATACAGCTCATCTGACAACAGTGCCAAGTGAACAAGGTTCGCTGTCTCTCTCTGTGTAGGAAGGAGCTGCAGATGCTGATTTACACCGAAGGTAGACACAAAATGCTGGAGTAACACAGGGGGACAGGCAACTTCTCTGGCAAATTGGAGGACCAGCACTTCATAATTTGCTTGGGCAGCTTACAACCCAGTGGTATGAATATTGATTTCACTAACTTCATCAACTTGCATCCCCCCCCCTCTCCGTCCCTCTCCCCCCCCCCCCCCCCACCCTATCATCGTACTAGTTTCACTGTTTTCCTGTTGAGTTGTAACTCATTATCTCCGAGCCCACAGCCAACAATGGGCCATTCTGGGCTCCAACTTTCCATGATCATCGTTGCTTTTGGAATATCTTTCATTCATGTGTCTATGTACCGTCTATATCTCTCGGTTCCCATTCCCCTGACTCTTAGTCGGAAGGAGGGTCTCGACCAGAAATATCATCCATTCCTTCTCTCCAGAGATGCTGCCTGACCTGCTGAGTAAAGGTCCTGTCCCGCTTTCCCGAGTTACTCACGAATTCTCCCGAGTTTTCCCCTTGATTCAAACCGCAGGTACTCGGGGCTATTTTTTTACTCGTGGACATTTTTCCAAGCCGATAAAACGTCCCGACTTACCTGATGCCCCGAATACCTACGGCTGGCGTAACGAGCCGCTACGATATATCTACGGACTCCAACGGACTCGTTACGGACATTCTCCGAGTTTGAATCAAGGGGAAAACTCGGGAGAATTCGTGAGTAACTCGGGAAAGAGGGACAGGCCCTTTACTCCAGCATTTTTTGTGCCTATCTTTGGCTTAAACCAGCATCTGCAGTTCCTTCCCACACTAAATGATTTGATGAGCAGGTTTCAATTAAGTTACAAGCAAATATAATTTTCTATTCAGCGTTCTTCATTTTTTTACTGACAAATTCAAACAATGCCGTTGAGTTCCCGACAAAAGCTCTTTTCAGTCGTCGTGTCGCTGCCTAAAAGAGAGCTGTCTGTCGAAGCTAGGTCCTTACAAAAGACTCGCTGTGAAACCTGATGACTCATCCATTGTGGCCCTGTCAGGAAGGCTTGAAGAGGAGTGATCTTGTGCTGAGTCGTCGTGCGGCAGGTGAAGTGGTGACTTTAGGTTGGTCTGGCGGGCAGAGTCTCTCACGACTCGGCACGAATCAGGGCATGACGCACAGCGTTACCGACCGAGCACGAGTCTCAATCACACGAGCGATGGGTTAAAAATAGACGCGCATGCAAATCCCATCCGTGGCAAACATCTCTCTTCGGACTCAGTTAGCGCCCAGCACGGATGTGGAGGCTTTGGTGAGGGCGCAGTAGACCTTTACCAAAACGATGCCTGGATTTTCATCACTGGTACTCTCATAACGTGTAAGAGACATTTGGACAGGTACATGGATAGGATAGATTTAGAGGGATACAGGCCAAACGCAGGCAGGTAGGATCAGTGTAGATTGGGGCATGTTGGTCGGCATGACATGTTGGGCCGAAGGGCCTGTTTTTATGCTGTATGACTGTTTGACTCTATGACTCAAGGGTATTAGGTATAAGAAGAGGTTGGGCAGAATTGGATAGTTTTCTCTGGAGCGTCGGAGCTCGTGAGAAGACCTGATAGACGTATACAAAATGATGACAGGCACAGAGAGGGTAGACAGTCAGAAACTTTTTCAGGATGGAAAAAACAAAGACCAGAGGGCATAGCTTTAAGGTGAGAGGGGCAAAGTTTAAAGGAGATGTGCGGGGTAAGTTTTTTACACAGTGGGTGGTGGGTGCCTGGAACACACTGCCAGGGGTGGTGGTGAAGGTAGTTGCAATAGCAGCATTTACAAGGCTATTAGATCGTCAGATGGATATGCAGGGAATGAAGGGGCATGGATATTGTGCAGGAAGATGCTGGCATCATGTTCATTATGAACATTATTAACATTATGAATAAGTTTATTGGCCAAGTATTCACATACAAGGAATTTGCCTTGGTGCTCCGCCCGCAAGTGACAACATGACATACAGTGACAGTTAGGAATGACACATAAAATATTAGACATTAATAATAAAACATTGTCGATTAATCATGTGAATTAAATAAAATACCAGAGCAAAAGGAGGCTACAGATTTTTGGTTATTGAGTAGAGCTACTACTCGTGGAAAAAAAGCTGTTTTTATGTCTGGCTGTGGCAGCTTTGACAGTCCGGAGTCGCCTTCCAGAGGGAAGTGATTCAAAGAGTTTGTGGGCAGGGTGAGAGGGGTCAGAGATGATCTTATCCGCTCGCTTCCTGGCCCTTGCAGTGTACAGTTCGTCAATGGAGGGAAGGTTGCAGCCAATAACCTTCTCAGCTTCTCAGGATATGGAGAGGATGTTTCCACTAATGGGAGAGTCTAGGACTAGAGGTCATAGCCTCACAATTAAAGGACGTTCTTTGAGGAAGGAGACGGGGTGAAATTTCTTTAGTTAGTGGATCTGTGGAATTCTTTGTCACAGAAGGCTGTGGAGGCCAAGTCAGTGGATATTTTTAAGGCAGAGATAGATAGATTCCTGATTAGTACAGGTGTCAGAGGTTATGGGGAGATGGCAGGAGTATGGGGTTAGGAGGGAGAGATAGATCAGCCATGCTTGAATGGCGGAGTAAACTTGATGGGCCGAATGGCCTAATCCTACTCCTATTCCTTATGACCTTATGAGAAAATGACGAGTCAGCAAGACGCAGATCAAGAGTCATGAGTCAAGAACGTTTTATTGTCATTTGTCCCAGATGGAACAATGAAATTCTTACTTGAATGTTTCTTAATGAAACATTTCTTAATTTGTTAAATGAATGTTTCATTTATGAGGAAAGATTGGAGAGACAGGGTTTGTTTTCTTGTTTTTGCAAAGTAGTTTAGGTGTGACCTGACAGAGGAATATACATTTATGAGGGGCACAGATAATGGGGTTAGTAGGAAACCTTCCCCATGGCAGGGGTTTCATCGACCAGAGGGGATAGTTTTAAGGCTGGAATAAGAGCTTTCGAGAGGATTTGAGGAGGAATTTGTTCACCCAGAGAGTACTTGCAGTCTGGAAAGCAGTGGTTTAGTTTAGTTTAGTTTAGAGATACAGTGCGGAAACAGGCCCTTCGGCCCACGGAGGCCGCGCCGACCAGCGATCACCCAGCACACTCACGCTATCCTACCCACACTAGGAACAATTCATGCATACACCAAGCCAATTAACCTACAAACCTGTACATCTTTGGAGTGTGGGAGGAAACCGAAGATCTCGGAGAAAACCCACGCGGTCACAGGGCGAACGTGCAAACTCCATACAGACAGCACCCCTGGTCAGGTTCGAACCCGGTTCTCCGGTGCGGCAAGCGCTGTAAGGCAGCAACTCTACCGCTATGCCACCGTGATGCCCTGAGTGGTCTGAAGAGTGGTGAAGCATCTTATTCCCACAACATCTAATAAGCAACTGAAGGCTGGATCCAAGATGGCGGCCAAGACAGGCGCCTATTTGTGCGCTGGCCACAGATGTGGATCTGCAATCACACATTACAATCGCTCCACTCTATGAAATCTCTACTCCGACAACAAAATTTATCTGTACACTGCTGACGGCTTGATATGGGACATTGGCCTTCATCAGTCAGAGTATTGAGTATAGAAGTTGGGAGGTCATGTTGCAGTTGTATAAGACGTTGGTGAGGCCACATTTAGAGTATTGTGTTCAGTTCTGGGCACCGTGTAATAAGAAAGCTGTTGTCAAGCTGGAGTGGGTACAGAGAAGATTTACGAGGATGTTACCAGGACTAGAGGGTCTGAGTTATTGGGAGAGGTTGAGTAGGCTGGGACTCTATTACTTGGAGCGCAGGAGGGTGAGGGGTGATCTTATAGAGGTGTATAAAATCATGAGAGGAATAGATCGGGTAGATGCACAGAGTCTCCTGCCCAGAGTAAGTGAATTGAGAACCAGAGGACATAGGTTTAGGTGAAGGGAACAAGATTTAATAGGAAACTGAGGGGGTAACATTTTCACATAAAGGGTGGTGGGTGTATGGAACAAGCTGCCAGAGGAGGTAGTTGAGGCTGGGACTATCCCAACGTTTAAAAAATAGTCAGACAGGTACATGGATAGGACAGGTTTGGAGGGATATGGACCAAGCGCAGGCAGGTGGGACTAGTGTAGATGGGACATGTTGGCTGGTGTGGGCAAGTTGTATCACTCTATGACTCTATGATTGTAGTCATGCATTGTCTTTTCACTGACTGGTTAGCATGCAACAAAGGTTATCACTGTACCTTGGTCCACGTGACAATAAACTAACTGAACAAGCATCTGAATCACCAAAGCACACAAGCAATGAACAAGTACTGGCAAACAGGGTTAGTATTGTAGAGGGAATGCGTGTTTACCAGAGCGTACTGCTAATGCCTTCAATAAACCGACTTGTTCGATACTCACCACTGATGTATGATCTGTTTTATTTTGTGCTTGCGCTTATCTGAGCCATGCCAGATACAGAGTGCAGGTATAGCACAAAATTCTCTTCTACAATATACATGTGGTTAGCATGAATGTAGTGGGTAGAATGGCTTACAGTATGCCTTTGCTGTGTGACTAACATTTTGCTGTTATCAGCTGTTATCAGGCAACTGAATCATCCTACCACATCCAGATAGCAGTGCTGACCTACCATCTACCTCTTTGATGTCCCTCGGACTATCCTTGACTGGACTTTGCTGGCTTTACCTTGCACTAAATGTTATTCCCTTATAATGTATCTATACACTGTGAATGGATTGATTGTAATCATGTATTGTCTTTCTGCTGACTGGTTAGCACGCAACAAAAAGCTTTTCACTGTACCTCGGTCCACGTCACAATAAACTAAACGGAAACTGAAACATCGCCAATGCCAGCAGTGATCTGGGCGTCATAATCTTTACATGAGGTGGAGGAGACAGAGGCAGTGCCAGCTTTGGGAATGGTTGCAGCAGAATGAGCCGGGGCTGCTGTTCTCTTCACAGTGGCGGCTGGGAGCAGGGCCGACCTTGGTCCCCTCTCCCCGAGGGCCGCCTGTGTCAGTCGCCAGCGCTCGGGGAGCGAAGCGTCGGCCAGTGGCCCTGCGCCGAGGGAGTAGGCGAGGTAACGTGGAGAAACGGTGGAGCTGAGAGACGCTTCACACCACCCATGGCGGCTCAGTCACAGTGAGTGGACAGTGAGTGTCACTTTACTGAACAAGGACTGCTTCAGTCTGTAATTTATCCGTCTGCAACTGTGAGCGCTTGCAGTTCACGTTCACAAGTTATAGGAGTAGAATTAGGTGATTCAGCCCATTGAGTCCACTCCGCCATTCAATCATGGCTGATCTCTGCCTCCTAATCTCTATTCCCTGCCTTCTCCCCATAACCCTTGACACCCATTCTAATCAAGAATTTGTCTATCTCTGCCTTAAAAATATCCTCTGACGGCCTCCACAGCCCTCTGCGGCAATGAGTTCCACAGATTAACTACACTCTGACTAAAGAAGTTCCTCCTCACCTCCTTTCCAAAAGAGCGCCCTTTAATTCTGAGGCTACGACCTCTGGTCCTAGACTCTCACACCAGTGGAAACATCCTTTCCACATCCACTCTAACATTATTCTTTAACATTATTTTAATCTACTGTTATGTATTTTTATGCTTTGCAATTTTGATTATCTTTCCCACGGCCGCTAACAGGATAGAAACCTTTCGCATAATGTCACACTTTTTTGGAGTGTGGTTCATCGTAACTCTTTTTTTCTCTTCTTGCTCTTTCAATCTACTCTTTCTCTCTCTCTTTCTCTTTATCTCTCACTTACTCTTTCTCTATTTCTTTTATCCATTGTTCCCTGCAGACAGACTAGCAAGATGTAGGATGAACACTGAGCAAGAAATGGAGCAATAGCAAGCTTAAAGGGCCTATCACACTTAGCTACTACAGGCGACTAGGTTGTAGCCACATGGTCGCAGGGTGACGCCTGTATGGTCATGAGTCGTCTCCTCAAGTCGCCTAAAGAGTCGTAACATTTTTCTGGTCGCTGCTGGATTTTGAAATGTTCAAAACATTTTGGCGACTGTGGGCTTGACATAGCTTGTCTTCTCCTGTTGTAGGTGCTGTCGTAGGTTGTCGCCAGGTGACGTTGGTTGTCGCCGGGTGCTGACTGGTGAATTCCATTGGCGACTACCTACGCAACCTACGTCAACCGACGGCAGGTACCGGCGACTGAATTGTGTTCAGTTGTGTTCAGTTGTCGCCGACAGGGTCGTTGCTTGTCGTAGCTTGTCGCGGGTGGACGTAGGTTGACTTTGGTTGTCGTAGGTTGTCGCCTGTGTGGACGTAGGTTGTCATAGGTGTGGTCATAGGTGGACGTCCTAATAGGTCTCCGTTTGTCGGCAGCTTGCCGCAGCTGGACGTCGACTAGGTGGTAGGTTGTCATAGACATTGTCATGGTGGGGTCCAGTCGCTGCTTTCTCGGCGACCTGCTACGACTGTGACTGTCGCAAGTAGTCGCCGAAAAAATCACCTAAGTGGGACAGGCCCTTAAGGGATTCAATGATTCAGTGATACTTTATGGTCACATGTACCTAGGTACAGTGAAATGCAATGCACAAAGTACGCAAACACTATCTGGCACCGAGAAACTTATTTATATTCATAAGCGTTTCTTGAGGGCCTCTGAGGGAGCGCTGTATGTATGTATTTATGTCTGTATTGTTAGATCTATGTACCACTGTATGTAGCATGTTAGTACCTGCACTAATGTAAAGCACTTTGGTCAACAAGAGTTGTTTTTAAATGTGCTATAGAAATAAAATGGAATTGACTTGACTTGACTTGAGAACGCAAATGTCTATAACACAAGGTTGCTGAGGACCACAACTATCAGGATATAGTAGATCTATCTGATTTCGGGATAGTTAAGTCTGTGCTCCATTGAATATTCTGAGTAATGGTCTTATATTGGGAATGAATTTGTGGTCTCTCATTTATCCTGCACTTTACTAGTCTTGTCTGGCATAATGTTGAGCTGAATTTGAGATCAGCCATGATTGAATGGCGGAGTAGATTTGATGGGCCGAATGGCCTAATTCTGATCGAAGAAGTTATGAACTTATTGTGAATTTACGACAGATTCATCAATGAGGTCGGCAGTAGCGGGGATAGTGCTGATATTCAATGGTAAAAGTTCAGTAGTATTTTACTTGTCACATGTACCGAGATACAGTGAATATTTTTGCTTTGCATATACGGCACGGTGGCGCAGCGGTAGAGTTGCTGCCTTAAGGGGCTGTCCCACTTGGGTGACCTAATTGGCGAGTTTAGAAGAGTTTAGGAGAGTTTGAAAAAAATGTCATGTTATAATAATAATAATAATCATTTTATTTACTGGCGCCTTTCTAAAACCCAAGGACACCTTACAATGCATAGAATCACAAAAAAAATACAAAACACATAATCGGAATAAATTAAATATAAAAACACCACAGTACACAAATCAAGGACAGAATTCAATTTCAAGAGCACCAAAAGAAAATAAGAAACACAATTTGAGGAGAGAGCAGCGGCGACCAATTCGCGCCAGCGTCCACTCTCCCCTCCGACCGCCATCTTGTACACGGACTGACAGGCACAGCACACAAAATCATCCCCCCACAATGACCACCACTTGTTGAAGACGTCCTTCGACTATGTTCAAGACCAGCTTTGACTAGCTACGACTAACTTCGGGAAAATTGGACACCGAAGAGTGGAGAGTGAAGACGACCTCCTTCGATCTCCTTCGACCTCTCTTCGACTATGATGAAGACTATCTACGACTACCTTCGACTACCTTCGACTACCCTTGATTACCTACGACAAACATGCCGACCTACTACGACCTACTATGACCTATTACGACTAAACCTACGAGTAAAAGAAGTATAATTTTTTTCCATGGCGACCTTTTTTTACTCATGGGCATTTTTCAACGTTGAAAAATAAGCCGCAACCTAGCTGAGGCCTCGAGTACGCAGGGACCACTCTCAAGCATGAAGGAGAGTTACGAAGACCTCGTACGACCTCGTGTCGACCATGCTGCGAGGGCAAACTCGCCAGAACTCGCGGATTAGGTCGCCCAAGTGGGACAGCCCCTTTACAGCGCCAGACACCTGGATTCAATCCTGACTACAGGTGCTGTCTGTATGGAGTTTGTACATTCTCTCCGTGACGTGTGTGAGTTTTCTCAGGGAAGCTCTGGTTTCCTCCTACACTCCAAAGACGTACAGGTTTGTAGGTTTGTGCGACTTGGGTGGGGGAGGGATAGAAAGAGAGGGATCCCGACAGTCCTTTCAGGTTAGGCAGAGGTTCTCTTGCACCTCCTTAAACCTCATCTACTGTACCCATAGTTCAAGATGTGGACTCTTATACATCGGCGAGACCAAACGTAGACTGGGCGATCATTTCGCTGAACACATTCGCTCAGCCCGCCTGAACTAACCTGATCTCCCGTTTGCTAAACATTTTAATTCTCCTTCCCATTCCCACTCAGACCTTTCTGTCCTTGGTCTCCTCCATTGTCAGAGTGAGGCTAAATGCAAATTGGAGGAACAGCATCTCATATTTCGCTTGGGCAGCTAACAGCCCAGTGGTGTGAAAATTGATTTCTCTAACTTCAAGCAACCCCGGCATTCCCTCTCTCTCTATCCCTCCCCCACCCAAGTCGCACCAGTGTCTCGTTTTCACCCAACAAACAGCTGTTTCCTTTATCATCGTTATGTTTTTGCATATCTTTCATTCATTGTTCTTTATCTCTCCACATCATTGTGTATATCTCTCGTTTCCTTTATCCCTAACCAGTCTGAAGAAGGGTCTCGACCTGAAACGTCACCCATTCCTTCTCTCCAGAGATGCTGCCTGTCATGCTAATTTACTCTAGCTTTTTATGTCTGTCTTCGGTTTTAATCAGAATCTGCAGTTCCTTCCTACACAAGTTAGGGAGATGAATTTAGTTTTGTTTAGTTTAGAGATACAGCGTGGAAACAGGCCCTTCGGCCCACTGGGTCGTGGGCAGATCCTATCCTCAATTTAGGGGTAATTTATACTTATACCAAGGCAATTAACCTGCAAACCTGTACGTCTGTGGAGTGCGGAAGGAAACCGATCTTGGAGAAAACCCATGCGGTCACGGGGAGAACTTACAAACTCCGTAGAGACAGCACCAGTAGTCGGGATCGAACCCGGGTCTCTGGCGCTGCAAGTGCTGTAAGGCAGCAACTCTACCGCTGTGCCACCGTGCCACCCCTTTTTTCTTTGCATTTAATGAACTTCCACGACCACACTTCATAGTGAACTACGGTGGCAAATTGTCCCAGGTGTGTCTAGGATAGTGTTAGTGTGTGGGGATCGGAGGTCGGTCGATGGGCTGAAGGGCCTGTTTCCGTTCTGTATCTCTAAACTAAACTTTTAAAAATGACACATGAAAATGATCAATTATGAGAGGGGGAATGTGGCAATGCAAGAACCTTCTTCTTTATCATGCCCACTCTGGTCCCCGTCCTTACACTCCCCCCTCCGCGCACTATTCCCCCTCCCCCCACCCCCACACTCTCACTCCCCCTCCTCCCCGCTCTCATACCAGACTCAGGGAAGCAGGGTTGCATTTTGTCCCGTACCTCTGTTCATTCTGTGATTCTAACCTGCTTGTATCAGTCAGGTGAGAAAATAAGGTGGCAAATAGCTTGCGGAGTTAGCTGACATTTAATGTCTCTTTAGCTCCACTCAACCTAAAGGGCCTGTCCCACTGTACGAGGTAATTCAAGGGTTCTCCCGAATTTACCCCAGATTCGAACTCGGAGAATATCCGTAGCGGGTCTGTAGGAGTTCGTGGATGTCTCGTAGTGGCTCGTACGAGTAAAAAGTAACCATTTTTTTCATCATGAGTATTTTTTTACTCGTGGACATTTTTCACAGTGTTGAAAAAACATCACGAGTTTACCGGATTTCCCGAGAACTCTTGAATTACCTCGTACAGTGGGACAGGCCCTTTACTCTTTAAACCTTGTACCACCCTGATTCGGCTGTGTAAAAGAGTTTTTTTCTGCTCCAGAGAAAGTTAAACCTTCCATACAGAGATGACTGTGATGAACTAAGCCCGTCAGTGGGCCATGAAGGTTGGAGAGCGTGTGAGGCAACATTATTTAGAGCAAGGAGCAGCGTTTGTTCAGTGCTTCTTCCTATACCTAATATTATCACTAAGACAAACACATATGAAGAACAGTTTACCATGACCGAAGAAAAATATAGATTATAGGTTTCAGGTGAAGGGGAAAAGATTGAATAGGAATCTGAGGGGTAGCTTTTTCACAGAAAGGGTGGTGGGTGTATGGAATGAGCTGCCAGAGAAGGTAGTTGAGGCAGGGATCATCCCAACGTTTAAGAAACAGTTAGGTACATGGATAGGACAGGTTTGGAGAGATATGGACCAAATGCGGGAAGGTGGGACTAGTGTGGCTGGGACATTGTTGGCCGGTGTGGGCAAGATGGGCCGAAGGGCCTGTTTCCACACTGTATCACTCTATGACTATGTCTCTATAAAAATATAAGTTAGCCTTAAATATTTGGCTCTAATGCATTCAGTGTGTAAGGAGAAACAACATTTTGAAGCCAAGCCAGATAAAAAAATCAGAAAAATACAGACCAAATTAGCCTTGTCTTCTCTACCTGGTATCCATTTTGAAGTCAGGAGCCATTTTGTTTGATGGTGCAGTCTTGTAAGCATAGATTCTGTGCCACATTAAAGGTAGTTCAATATTTAAAAATTCCCAACCAGAAACCAAGTAATTGTATCAAATTGAATCAATATTCCTTCAGTCAATAATAAATATTATTTTAAATAATGCATTCATAGCAAATAAATCAAAGCAAAGCAAGTTCTGTCTCCTCTATGTGACTGTATTTCTTGTGTTTTACTGTTAGTCACATATGTTTCTTTCATTAAACGTAGCTTGGTTTCTCTCTTTGTCTTCTGTGAATATCCAACACTCTTTGATTGTCTCTGCAACGCCATTTTAAGGCTTTAGGTTCTTCTCTCATTCTCTCCCCTGCTTTTCTTTTAAACATAGACTGTAGAACAATATAGCACAGAACAGGTCCTTTGGCCCACGATGTCTGAGCTAAACATGATGCCAAGCTAAACTAATCTAATCTGCCTGCATGTGATCCATATCCCTCCATTCCCTGCATATCCATGTGCCTATCTAATCGCCTCTTAAATATCATAAATACGCATCTGCCTCCACCACCACCCCTGACAAAGTGTTCCAGACTCTCCGCGCCCACTTTGTTAATATCTCGCCCTGAAATTCTCCTTTGTCCATTTCGCCTTAAAGCGAAGCCCTCTATTCTTTGACATTTTCACAGTGGGAAAACCGTTCTGACAGTCGACCCTATCTGTGCCTCCCATCATTTTTATATACTTCTGTCAGCCCTCCCCTCATCCTCCGACACTCGAGAGAAAACAGTGCACTGTCTTGTTAGGCACTTGCGTTAAATTAGTTATGACGTTTAATCAAGTGGCGAAAATATCTTCGTACAAGTGTTCTGCATAGTGTTGAAGGAGACTGTGTGGATAATGGAGAAATGAGTGATTCACAGTGTTGCTCCCTTCTCCTTTCATGCTTGAGTTGGATTTAGAGAGTTAGATTTAGCTCTTCGGGCTAACAGAATCAAGGGATATGGGGAAAAAGCAGGAACGGGGTACTGATTTTGGATGATCAGCCATGATCATATTGAATGGCTCGAAGGGCCAAATAGCCTACTCCTGCACCTATTTTCTATGTTTCTGTGTTCACCCAATGCTGAAGATGACTGTGAAACATGAAGTGAATTTGGGGAAATCTGAAGGTGTTCATTTGCAGACGAATACTTTCAAAGCTGAGGTCCACTGGAAGAAAATGAGGTGCAGGAATTTGGATTTTATTTTTCTTCCTAACCCAAAGCTGAAACCAGTGAGATCAGACAGCTCAGTATAAGTCTTTCAAAAGAAAATACTAATGGAATCTCCCAGTTGCCAAACACTTTAACTCCCACTTCCCCTCCCATTCCCACACTGACCTTTCTGTCCTGAAATATGAGGTGCTGTTCCCCCAATTTACATGTGGTCGAACTCTGACAGTGGAGGAGGCCACACGCCCTCATATTTTGCTTGGGCAGCTTACAGCCCAATGGTATATTGATTTCTCTAACTTCAAGTAACCCTTGCATCCCTTCTCTCTGTCCCTCCCACACCCTAGTCGTCGTACTAGTTTCACTGTCATCCTGCTAAGTTTCCCTGTTTGTATCATTTGTTATGACTTTCTCCACAGCCAACATTGGACCATTGTGGGCTCCACCTTCCCTTCATCATCGTTGCTGCCTTTGATCTGTCCTTTTGCATATCTTTCATTCATTTGTTCTGTGCACCTTTTCATATCTCTCTGCTCCCTCTCACCTGATTCTCAGCCTAAAGGTTCTCGACCTGAAACGTCATCTATTCCTTCTCTCCAGAGATGCTGCCTGACCCACTGAGTTACTCCAGCATTTTGTGTCTACAATCATGGGAACTCAGCTCTCTGTCACTGTCCAGGCTCAGTCCCATTGAAATATAGAAGATTGTTAAGGGCTTGGACACGCTAGAGGCAGGAAACATGTTCCCGATGTTGGGCGAGTCCAGAACCAGGGGCCACAGTTTAAGAATAAGGAGTAAGCCATTTAGAACGGAGACGAGGAAACACGTTTTCTCACAGAGAGTGGTGAGTCTGTGGAATTCTCTGCCTCAGAGGGCGGTGGAGGCAGGTTCTCTGGATGCTTTCAAGTGAGAGCTAGATAGGGCTCTTAAAAATAGCAGAGTCAGGGGATGTGGGGTGAAGGCAGGAACGGGGTACTGATTGGGGATGATCAGCCATGATCACATTGAACTCCTGCACCTATTGTCTATTGTCTATTGTCTATTTAAGGACTGACCTGCTTGCTTTTAACAAATGTCGTGGAAAGCTCATTATTCTAAAGATTGAGTATGTGCTGGAGCTGATACTGATGAAACGATCGTGCTGCAAATGTTCTGCGTGCTGGGGAGTTTGGTGGCTGCTGCAGAACCCGAGGTTGTTGACACATTTCAACGATTGACTGGAAGAATCTTCGAGTAATTAACCTTTGGCCACAGCAGGAGCACATTAAACTGAGACTCCTCGAGGCTGCAGGAAGTGAGTTTTACTAATTGGCAACGAGATGCAACAGCCTGCACTAAAGTGATTCCAACAAAGGGAAGGAGTTTGCACCATCCTTTGTTAGATGTCATGGGTGCAGAATCTGCTTCAATTAACAGAACAACACGGGCAGCTGAAGTAGTTGTGTTGAAAATCAATCTTTTGAATAACATACACTCTGGTATTAAAAAAATCTCATTTCTCTTTTTAGTTTAGTTTCGTTTAGTTTAGAGATACAGCGCAGAAACAGGCCCTTTGGCCCACCGAGTCCGCACCGACCAGCGATCCCCGCACACTAACACTATCCTACACATACGAGGGACAAGTTACAGTACATGGGTTTTAGTTCACCATTCAAAAACAATAGTTCATTATGGAAGTAACTGATTCGTATGCTATAGTGGACAATGTTATGTCCACATTGTTAAATGTAATGTAACCTCCCCATATAATGTCTTGTCCGGCCAGCGATCACCCCGTACACTAGCACTATCCTACACACTCGCAGCAATTTACAATTTTTACTGAAGCCAATTAACCTACAAACCAGTATGTCTTTGGAGTGTAGGAGGAAACTGGAGTACCTGGAGAAAACCCGTGTGGTCACGGGGAGAACGTACAAACTCTGGACAGACAGCACCCGTAGTCAGGATCGAACCAAGATCTCACCCTGGCCACAAACTCTTTGAATCACTTCCCTCTGGAAGGCGACTCCGGACTGTCAAAGCTGCCACAGCCAGACTTAAAAACAGCTTTTTTCCACGAGTAGTAGCTCTACTCAATAACCAAATATCTGTAGCCTCCTTTTGCTCTGGTATTTTATTTAATTCACATGTTTAATCACTAATGTTATATTATTAATGTTTAATGTTTTGTGTGTCATTCCTAACTGTCACTGTATGTCATGTTGTTACTTGCGGGCGGAGCACCAAGGCAAATTCCTTGTATGTGAATACTTGGCCAATAAACGTATTCATTCATTCATTCATTGTAAGGCAGCAACTCTATCACCGCATCACAATCCCACCCTCTATCCGAATAAGACTTTACCCATCTATTTAATTTCAACGGTAGACAAAAAGGCTGGAGAAACTCAGCGGGTGAGGCAGCATCTATAGAGCGAAGGAAATAGGCAACGTTTCGGGCCGAAACCCTTCTTCAGACGTTTCAGCCTGAAAAGTTTGCCTATTTCCTTCGCTCCACAGATGCTGCCTCACCCGCTGAGTTTCTCCAGCATTTTTGTCTACCTTTGATTTTCCAGCATCTGCAGTTCCTTCTTAAATATTTAATTTCAACCACAGCCATGAACTTCTACCCACTTGCTGCTGCTCCCTAATCTACTGATCTATACTGCCATGTATAAAATTCACAGTTCCACAAGCACCAATTCATCTTCATGACTGCAACGTCTTATTCTGGCCAATTGACATCTTCAGACCATTCTCCCCACAGCAACAGAATAGATACATGTTTCTGTCCATAGCCATTTATTTCAATTTTTTTTGCAACCAGTTCAAGCTCATTTTTTTTCAAAGTGTCTTAGCCTGTTTTAGTCAGGGATCCCATTCACTTTCCACGAGAAAATACATTTTCAAAAGCCACCCAGGGTAGAGGAATTAAGAACTAGAGGGCATTGGTTTAAGGTGAGAGGGGAATGATTTAATCCAAACCTGAGGGGCAACTTTTTAAAGCAGAAGGTGGTAGGTAGGAACGAGTGCCTAAGGATGTAGTTGAGGCAGGTACTATAATAACATTTGAATAACATTTAGACAGGTACATGAATAGGTCACTTTGGCATATTGGTTGTAGTCCTCGAAAAGATTATCCACACATTTATCTCCTCCCGCCTAGATTACTGCAACTCCCTTTAAACTGGCATCAGCCAATCTTCCCTGTCCCACCTGCAACTGGTCCAAAACGCCGCAGCGAGACTCCCGACGGGCACCCGAAAAAGGGACCACATCACCCCGATCCTGGCCTCTCTCCACTGGCTCCCTGTGCGGTTCCGAATAAATTTCAAGATCCTCCTCCATGTCTACAAAGCCCTCAATGGGCTTGCTCCCACCTACATTAAAAGTCTTCTCACCCACCACTCCACCTCCAGGTCCCTCAGTTCGGCCGACTTGGGGTTGCTGAATATCCCGCGGTCTAGGCATAAGCTCAGGGGCGACCGCGCCTTTGCGGTTGCAGCTCCTAGACTGTGGAACAGCATCCCTCTTCCCATCAGAACTGCCCCCTCCATCGACTCCTTTAAGTCGAGACTAAAAACCCATCTGTACTCCCAAGCCTTTCTTGACGTCCTCTGAGCGAGGGCTATATGTATGTAGTTTGTTTGTCATACTATTCTTATACAAATGTAAAGCACTTTTGCCAACGAGAGTTGTTTTTTAAATGTGCTATATAAATAAATGTGACTTGACTTGACTTGACTAGTTCTGGTTGCCCCATAACTGGAAGGATGTGGAGGTTTGGGTATGGGTGCTAAAGTAGTTTATCAGAATGTGGCCAGGATTACATAGATACATAGACAATAGGTGCAGGAATAGGCCATTCAGCTCTTTGAAGCAGCACCGCCATTCTATGTGATCATGGCTGATCATCCACAATCGGTACCCCGTTCCTGCCTTCTCTCCATAACCCTTGATTCCATTAGCCCTAAGAGCTCTATTTAACTCTCTTTTGAATGCATCTAGTGAATTCTCCTCCACTGCCTTCTGAGGCAGAGGATTCCACAAATTCACAACTCTGAAATAGTTTTTCCTCGTCTCAGTTCTAAATGGCCTACCCCTTATTCTTAAACTGTAGCCCCTGGTTCTGGACTCCCCCAACATCGGGAACATGTTGGTAGACAAAAATGCTGGAGAAACTCAGCGGGTGAGGCAGCACCTATGGACCTTTCTGTCCTGGGCCTCCTCCATGGCTAGAGTGAGGACCACCATAAATTGGAGGAGCAGCACCTCATATTTCGCTTGGGCAGTTTGCACCCTAGCGGTATGAACATTGACTTCTCTAATTTCAGGTAGTCCTTACTTTCTCCTCCCCTCTCAGCTCTCCCTCAGCCCTCTGGCTCCACCTCTTCCTTTCTTCCTACTGCCCCACCCTCACATCAGTCTGAAGAAGGGTTTTGACCCAAAACGTTGCCTATTTCCTTCGCTCCATTGATGCTGCCTCACCCGCTGAGTTTCTCTAGCATTTTTGTCAACGTTCGATTTTTCAGCATCTGCAGTTCCTTCTTAAACATCGGGAACATGTTTCCTGCATCTAGCGTGTCCAATCTCTTAATAATTTCATATGTTTTTATAAGATATCCTCTCATCCTTCTAAATTCCAGTGTATACAAGCCCAGTCGTTCCATTCTTTCGACATATAACAGTCCTGCCATCCCGGGAATTAGCCTTGTGAACCTATGCTGCACTCCCTCAATAGCAAGAATCTCCACAAATTAGGAGACCAAAACTGCACACAATACTCCAGGTGTGGTCTCACCAGGGCCCTGTACAACTACAGAAGGACCACTGCTCCTATACTCAACTACTCTCATTATGAAGGCCAACATGCCATTAGCTTTCTTCACTGCCTGCTGTACCTGTATGCTTATTTTCAGTGACTGAAACACTTTTTCTCACAGAGAGTTGTGAGCCTATGGAATTCTCTGCCTCAGAGGGTGGTGGAGGCCGGTTCTCTGGATACTTTCAAGAGAGAGCTAGATAGGGCTCTTAAAGATAGCGGAGCCAGGGGATATGGGGAGAAGGCAGGAACAGGGTGCTGATTGGGGATGATCAGCCATGATCACATTGAATGGCGGTGCTGGCTCGAAGGGCCGAATGGCCTACTCCTGCACCTATTGTCTATTGTCTATTGATGTACAAGGACACTCTGATCTCGTTGTATTTTCTCTTTTCCTAACCTGACACCATTCAGATAACAATCTGCCTTCCTGTTCTTGCCACCAAAGTGGATAACCTCACATTTATCCACATTAAACTGCATCTGCCTTGCATCTGCCCACTCACCCAACCTGTCCAAGTCACCCTGCATCCTCATAGCATCCTCCTCACAGTTCACACTGCCACCCAGCTTTGTGTCATCTGCAAATTTGATAATGTTACTTTTAATTCCTTCTTCTAAATCATTAATGTATTTTGTAAATAGCTGCGGTCCCAGCACCGAGCCTTGCGGCACCCCACTAGTCACTGCCTGCCATTCTGAATAATGGGGTATTAGCTAAAGGGAGAGGTTGGATAGACTTGGATTATTTTCTCTGGAATGCCGGAGGTTGAGGGGTGACCTGATAGAATTATGTGAAATCATGAGAGGTAGTTAGAACCTCTCTCCCAGGATGGAGAAATCTAATACTAGAGGGTATACAGTCGTTTTAAGAGGAGAGGGGCAAAGTTGAAAGGAGATGTATGGGGCAACTTCTTTACACTCTCTGGAATGCAATGCCAGGGTTGGTGGTGGAGAAAGAGACAATAATGGCGTTTAAGAGACTCATGGACAGACATAGACTGTAGATATGCGCGCAAGGCAGGGGTCTGAATTATGTGCAGGTAAATACGAGTACCTGCTCATAATCTTGGTCTTGGTATCATGTTCGGCACAGGTATTGTGGGCTGAAGGGCCCTATCTTGTGCTGTACTGTTCTATTTTCTCTATTCTATCCCATCGGGCTCTATGGCCATGGAATTAAGTATGAAGTGCAGTAGAGTGACTTAATGCACAGCAAGTTTGGTTTAGTTTATTGTCACATGTATCAAGGTACAGTGAAAAGCTTTTGTTGCATGCTAACCAGTCAGCGGAAAGACAATACGTGATTACAATCGAGCCATCCACAGTGTACAGATACATGATAAAGGGAATAACGTGAATAATCTTTAGTGCAAGATAAAGTTAGTAAAGTCCGAGGGTATCCAATGAGGTAGATAGTTGCTCTCCAATTTAGTTCAGTTTAGTTTAGTATAGAGACATAACCTGCAGAAACAGGCCCTTCAGCCCATCGAGTCCTCACCGACCAGCAATCCCCACTCATTAACACTACCCTACACACATTAGGGACCATTTCACTTTTATACCAAGCCAATTAACCTACAAACCTGTACATCTTTGGAGCGTGGGAGGAATCCGAATATCTCGGAGAAAACCCACGCGGTCACGGGGAGAATGTACAAACTCTGTACATACAAGCACCCGTAGTCAGGATCGAACCCGGGTCTCTGGCGCAGTAAGGCAGTAACTCTACCGCTGCGCCGCTGTGCCACCCCAAGTTGTGGTAGGATCCCACTGATAATCTCCAGCCTGCTTACAAATGTTTCCTCGTTTTAGCCAGGCTGTTGCAACAGCGTCTGAAGGAGCTAGGCCGCTCTCCTGATTCCATTTCCACCCCCGTGCCTGGCCAGCTGCTCCCTGCCTCTGGGTGCCTTCATTATCGGTGCAATCAGTGGTTTTCTGGCACAACCTCGCCACACAGGAAAAGGTGAGATCGACCCTGACAGCAATTAGTATCTCCACTAACGCGAGCCAACCAGCGTTCCTGGACAAACGCCCGTGCTGGGAAGGGAAGGGAAGCATGGCGGCAAGAGTACCAGAGATCCCTGCTGCACCGCCTGTTATCTCAGAAGGAAAAGCTTATGCCTGAAGCGAAAAGAAAATCTATTTCATCAGACGCAAGCCTCTGTGTGCTCATGACGATCACAGAATATTCTCTGCTAATTGCTTTTGTTGATTTAGTTAACATCATACGTAGAACAGTGCAGCACATGAACAGGCCCTGTGGCCCACAATGTCTGTGACGTACATGATGCCACGACCAACACCTGCACATAACCCATTCCCTGCATATCCATGTGCTCATCCAAAAGCCGCTTAAATGCCACTGTCGCATCCGCCTCCACCACCACCCCTGGCAAAGTGTCACTCCGTGTGTGAAAAACTTGCCCTGCACATCTGTTTTAAACTTTGCCTCTCTCACCTTAAAGATGTACCCTCTAGTCGTTGACATTTCCACGCTGGGAAAGAGGATCTGACTGTCTCCCCTATCAATGCCTCTCGTAATTTTATAAACTTCTATCAGGTCTTCCCTCAAGTTGGCACTGCTGAGAAAACAGTCCAACCTCTCCTTCTAGGTAATACCCTCTAATTCAGGCAGCATTGTGGTGAGCCTCTTCTGCACCCTCTCCAAAACGACCAGAACTACACACAATATTTAATGCTTCCATTTCTCCATCCAACAAAAGGGGTCATTTTGGTCCATGGTATCTATGGCACTGTACAGAGCACTCACATGCCACCAGTAATTTTCCTTGTGAGTTACTGTCCCCACATTCCCTTCAACCCTCCCCCCCTCTCCAAATTCTACCCCTTACTTACACAACTGGGGCAAATTAAAATGGCCTATTAACCTGCCGACCAGCATGACTTTGGGATGTGGGATTAAACCGCAGTACCCTGGGCAAAGACACTATCACAGTAAGAACGTCTCTGGGATGCCTTTTTTTTTGTTTTCGCGATACTGCATGGAACAGGCCCTTCAGCCCACTGAGTACATGCCAACCGCTAATCACCCATTCACATGTTCCATGTTATCCCACTTTCTCATCGACTCCCAACACAATAGAGGCAATTTTCACAGTCAATTAACCTACAAACCAACATCCCTTTTGGATGTGGGAGGAAACTGGAGCACCCGGGAGAAATCCGCATGGTCACACGGAAAACGTGCAAACTCCGCACAGACAGCAACCGAGGTCAGGATCGAACCGGGGTCTCTGCGCGGTGAGGCAACGGCTCTGCCAGCTATGCCGATGGGGTTTCAGGCAATAAACCAGGTAACAAACTGAGTTAATAAACCAGCAACAGGCCGTTTGTACCTCTAGTTTAAAGGAATTGGACGGGTACATGGATAGGAAAGACGTAGAGGGATATGGACCAAACACGGGCAAATGGGACCATCTTAGATGGAGCATCGTGGTCGGCATGCATGAGTCGGGCCAAAGGGCATGTTTCCATGCTGTGTGAATCTATAACTGATGACTGAAGGTGATAATATTTCCTAAAACATTTTAGAAATGAACAAACAATACTGGTTGTTAAAGAAGGAACTGCAGATGCTGGAAAATCGAAGGCACACAAAAATGCTGGAGAAACTCAGTGGGTGCAGCAGCATCTATGGAGCGAAGGAAATAGGTAACGTTTTGGGCCGAAACCCTTCTTCAGACTGATAGGGGGTGGGGAGAAGAAAGGAAAAAAGGAAAAAGGCGGAGGAGGAGCCCGAGGGCTGGGGGAGGGGAGGAGACAACCGGATGGCTGATGAAGGGGAGGGGACAGCAAGGGCTAGCAGAATTGGGAGAATTCAATGTTCAAGCCGTAAATTGGAGGAAATGCACCTCATATTCCGCTTGGGCAGTCTACATCCTGGGGGCTTGAACATTGAATTCTCCCAATTCTGCTAGCCCTTGCTGTCCCCTCCCCTTCATCAGCCATCCGGTTGTCTCCTCCCCTCCCCCAGCCCTCGGGCTCCTCCTCCGCGTTTTCCCTTTTTTCCTTTCTTCTCCCCACCCCCTATCAGTCTGAAGAAGGGTTTCGGCCCGAAACGTTACCTATTTCCTTCACTCCACAGATGCTGCTGCACCCGCTGAGTTTCTCCAGCATTTTTGTGTACCTACAAACAATACTGGTTGTTTGGGTGGACCTTATAGTGTGCTTGACTTCATTCAAAGACAAATGGAGAGCTCTCCAGGTAGACTAATCATTGGTGTTGTGTACAAAGTGGCTGGGACAGTTGTCTTTATAACAATCATAAAAGCTATTTGATATCTGAAGCACTTTTGAATTATTGAGTTGTGATAAAGTCCTTCAAAAATATAAATAATACTTTCTTTGGTGATATTGACCTATTTGAAGAAATTATTGACTGATTTTATTATAAACGTTCTGTCTTCGTGGGAAAAATTAAATCAGAAAACATTTATTACTTACTAGGGAATGAGATGAGACTGTCATTTTCTTTAGCGAAAAGTTTAGAGTTTAGAGATGCAGCGAGGAAACAGGCCCTTCGGCCCACCGAGTCTGTGCTGACCAGCGATCGCCGAGACTAACATTATCCTACACACTAGGGACAATTTACAATTTTCACCAAAGCTAATTAACCTACAAACCTCTTCGTCTTTGGAATGTGGGAGGATAGAACATATAAGATTATTAAAGGGCCTGTCCCACGGGCATGCGAATCCATGCGGCAAGCGCGACCTAACCGCAAGCGGGTGCCGTGCGGGGGCCGCGCGGAGGTCGCGGGGCCGGTCCCACTTCGATCGCGGGAGCCGCATGGAGTTGTGGTCCCGACATCGCGCGGGGCTCCGAAAAACTGACACTGTTCAAAAATTCCATGCGGCAACGGCCTGCCGCCCCTCAGCCGCATCGAGGCCGTGCGCACCGCCTCGACGCCGGACACACTGTCTTGACGGCACTCGACCTTCGCGCGGGCCCCGCTCCCGATTTGGTAGTGCTTGCCGCATGCTGGTGGGACCGGCCCTATACGGGGATCACTCGACCTCCGCGCGGCCCCCGCTTGCGGTTAGATCGCGCTTGCCGCATGGAGTCGCATGCCCGTGGGACAGGCCCTTAAGCGTTTGGACATGCTCTAGGCAGGAAACATGTTCCCGATGTTAGGGGGAGTCCAGGACCAGGGGCCACAGTTTAAGAATAAGGAGTAAGCCATTTAGAACAGAGACGAGGAAACATTTTTTCTCACAGAGAGTTGTGAACCTGTGGAATTCTCTGCCTCAGAGGGCGATGGAGGCCGGTTCTCTGGATACTTTCAAAAGAGAGCTAGATAGGGCTCTTAAAGATAGCGGAGTCAGGGGATATGGGGAGAAGGCAGGAACGGGGTACTGATTGGGGATGATCAGCCATGATCACATTGAATGGCGGTGCTGGCTCGAAGGGCCTATTGTCTATTGTCTATTGAAACCGGAGCACCCGGGAAAACCAACGCGGTCACGGGGTAAACGTACAATCTCCGTACAGGCAGCTGCCGTAGTCAGGATCCAACCCAGGTCTTTGGCGCTGTATAGGCAGCGACTCTACCTCTGTGCCACCATGCTGTCAAGTGGGAGAATATTGCTTCAATTTGATTTACACCACATTGTTTGTGTGCAGAGAAATCAAAAAGGCTTTTTGTTTTGTGATTGATTTGTCTTCAGAATGACTCAAGTATTACAAGAGGCAGCAGGAGGCCAGGTGAGGAGAGCAGGGAGATCCGTGCATCAACCTGTCACTGCAGTCAGGAAGTGTGGAGGGGGGGGGGGGGGGGGGAGGCATAGCGGGAAATGAGATGGTGGCAGAAATTGATGGTCAGACTCTATAATTAAGAAGTACGTGTCAGCAATGGCATTCATTCCTAGTGGTTACTGGTCTGGAGTTCACTGTCTCAAGAAGTGGTGGAGACAGAGACACTGAGGGCTTTCAGCAGCAATGGTTGGGCTAATGAGAGAGGATAATTTGCAGAGCTACGAGGAAAGAATGGGCAATGCCGCTGAATGGATCTCACTACAAAGAGCCGGGTTCGAGAGGATGGCGGAATCGACCTCTTCTGTCACACGACCATTGAATCGTCCGATGAAAAGGAGAGTGGTGGCATAGAAACATAACATAGAGACACAGACAAAAGGTGCAGGAGTGGGCCATTCAGCCCTTCGAGCTAGCACCTGCCATTCAATATGATCATGGCAGATCATCCAAAATCAGTACCCTGTTCCCAGGGCCTTCTTAACAGCATTATAGGCCCCCGGGCAAAGCAGCGCACTGGGGCCCCTGCCTACACAACCACTCACAGGAATAAAAATGTCGACAAAATTAAAACCCGTTCAAACGCTGCTGCCCCATTGTGCTGCAAAGCTGATTTTTTAATACGTTTCAGTCTTGAAGATGAACGTTCTCCTGAACAGTTGGTCACCATCATGCACGTGAACACTCTGAGTGCAATTTCAACGTCGGCAAACACAGATTTCAAGTTGTCCGAAATTATTTTGATCCTCTTCTTCAGATCCGTCATATCGAGTAAGACGCACACTTCGCTTTCGCTCCTGTTTTTTCACATCGCTATAATCTGAATCTGGCTTTCAATTCGTATTCACTAAATTTGTCTCTAATTTCCTGAAGACAGGTTTTCAGAGACTCAACAAGTATGTTCACATCCTCTGACTGCAAGACTTGTTTTGTTCACTCTCTCAAGAATGTCATACCAAAGAATTGTGAGAAAG
>CM075989.1:3613222-3673848 GCA_038087875.1 Malacoraja senta
GGACCCAGTTCTGCGAGTTTGGTAACCAGCTTGGAGAGGATGCTTGTATTAAATGCCGAGCTGTAATCAATGAATAACAGCCTGACATTTAAGTTTTTGTTGTCCAAGTGGTCCAGAGCGGAGTGCAGGGCCAGCGAGATCGCATCCACCGTTGATCTGTTGTGGCGGTAAGCGAACTGCAGTGGGTCCAGGTTTTTGTCGAGGTAGGAGTTGATTTGCGCCATGATCAACCTCTCAAAGTACTTCATCACCACAGGCGTTAGTGCCACAGGTCGATAGTCATTGAGGCACGTCACCTTACTCTTCTTGGGCACTGGTATAATTGATGCCCTTTTGAAGCAGGTGATAGTCACTAAAACAAGTGGTATTGTAACTATAAACTTTTCAGAGGTGATCTACACATTTTGTCTGCTACTTGTAGGCTTACATGTATGGAATTTTATATTAAAATGTAGCTTAGATCCGTTTGGTCCAGTCACTTTTTAAGTGCACATTTTAATTACTTTCCATTCTACCATAGAGATATAAAGTCGATAAGACTTTATTTGTATTTCCATGATTCTACAGACCTTGGCTGGGAACCTGGGAGGGGTGGGGGGAACCCTGGTCCGTGGCGGCTCCTGGTCCGTTCCCTCTGCGGATGCCGCCTGGCCCGCTGAGTTCCTCCAGCACTGTTTTTTGTTTGGCTCTGGAGTTGAAGGTGGACACGGGGGGCTGGGGTGGCTCAGCGGGACGGGCAGCCGCTCTGGAGAATGGGTGGCTTTTCAGGTCGAGACCCTTCTGCAGACAATCACAAGTACTCTCACCGACGAGAGTTCAGTTCAGTCTGAAGAAGGGTCTTCGCTCCAGAGTCGCTGCCTGTCCCGCTGAGTTTCTCCAGCTTTATGTCTAACTTCAATTTCAAGAGTTAAATAAAAAACACAGAGTGCTGGAGGAACTCAGCGGGCTAGGCGTATCTGTGGAGGGAATGGATTATGAGTTGTTTCGGGCCAGGGTTCTTCTTCAAAAGGAAGGACCTGCAGATTAAAGATACTAGAGCAGATACTAGTATCTTTGCTGCAGATCAGGCATGATATTCTTCCGATTTAAATCGTAATTCCGATTTTATTGTTTTCCTATTTTCATTTTTTGTACCGAAGCAGACGATGGCTGCAGCCAACACAGAGAGAGAGAGAGAGAGAGAGAGAGATATGCAAGAAAGCAGCTATGACATATACTAGTAAGATTAAACGAGAACTTACCAAGTTTGAAGTTTGATCTTTATTTTATGAGGAGTTACATTGGTGATTACGTGAAGAAGACCCGTCAGGGCGCATACGCGTCAATCTTCAAAGCAGCGTTATGAAATCACAGATAACACAATATTTGAAGTAACATATTAAGATGAGCAACATGAGAACTACCATATGATCTTTTTTATGAGAGAGGGTTGGGCGTGGCGGGCACGTAATCACCAATGTAACTCCTCATAAAATAAAGATCAAACTTCAAACTTGGTAAGTTCTCATTTAATCTTACTATTTTACTTCGGAGTCACGTGAGTGACTATGTGAAGGGTTCAAAGCTCTGTGATTTTATGCCGCAGATCCAAATCCCAGCTTCTCACTGCATTGATTGACTTTCGATGAGAAACAATCAATAATGCGTTAAACATGAAATTTGAATATCATGCAGTAAAAATTGATTTGAATAATCAAAACAACCAGTAACCCCTCTATCCCAGGGGAAACTAAACAGGACTTAATCCTGAATTTGCAAACAGCCTCTCGCCGATCGGCAATCAGCCGATAGTAAATTAAAAAAAAACAATTCATTTGACCACCCGGCACCTGTAAGAATATGGCCGATGTGAACATCCATCGCGCTAGCCGACGACGTTGCTGCTGCACTAGTGGAAAAGGATATATACACTTCAGTGTTAATACCTGCCTGAATCAACATTTGCTTTAAACCACCTTGAGATAGTCTGCACTGACATTTTCCTATGTGGCTACATGTAAATAATAAACAATGCTGTTTCCACATTTCTTAAGGTCTTTATAGCTTCAATATAATGAAAATAAATGTGCCATTACACATAAACATGGAGCAGTAGATTATGCTGAAACACAATTTTAACAAACCTGTGACACCTGGCCTGCTCTGTTTGAGCAGGACGCAAATATATAACATAACTTTCTCTTCAGCAACTTCCATCCTGTCTAGCAGAAGCTTTTGCAAATTCTGCACTTGCTATGCTGAACCAATGCCATGAGCATAACCACTTTCATGATTAGTTTGGCAAATTCAGAGACATGACAGGAACCTACTGTCGAAGCATCTTGAGGAGCACACTTACATCCCAGGTCGTCATATACCTGAGTTTAGGAGGTTTAGAGTTGAAATTCCTTTCGTCAATCGAGCTCTGATATGATGAAACCCAATAGGATCTTTCCTGACCCCATCAAAACCATACGAGGACAAAGCACTTAAAGCTGTATTAATGGTGCTATAACTGAGCCCCTCATCATCGTAGAGTGTCGACAGGAACTCTAAAATATCCACAATACCTGCAGTACTATAGTCAATATTATTTTGTACACAATATTGCTCCCATTTTTTTTTAACATAAGTAATATACCCCTTTTGAGTACTCTTTCTCCAGGCTACAGTGAGCATGTCCACCGTTCACCCAGACAGTCCTTGCTCCAGGTATGGCCTTCTTAAAACCTGCAAATTAACAAGTCAATACTATCACATAACAGATGACTTTCCCGTGTTAGCGGATGCTCCAGTCAATTGCTACGCTTGGGAACCACGAAAAAGAGGTTGGATCCCTAACTGTAACATCAAAGGGAACCATGCTTGATTCGGCCAATTAGGTATTACAAGCACCCCTAAAGCGGCATCGTGCTTGATTTCTTGCAGACTCCGACCTATTAGGCAAAATGGTAGGAAAATATATAAAACAAACCACCCCAATGTAACGTCAAAGTATCAATTGCAACTGCCACCTGGTCTGGTTCCCATGAAACCTATTTAGGCTGCTGATGGTTGAACCTTGATGCAAAACAAATCGATACTGAACACCTCCTGGTTCAACATCCAATCTATGTTGTCATGGAACTTTCGTGACTTGGCGTCTGCTACTATGTAGAATCTACCTGGTAGATAAATAGCTGAAATATCTTTTTCAATGCACCAAGCCCAAATGTGATTAGTCAATCTGTCACAAAATACTGACTTGATTCCACCGATGTGATTAATATATATGCCACTTGCGTAGTATTGTCAATCTGAAAACTGAACATGCAGATTACATTTGTTAGAGCAATAAGCCTCTTAATAGTTAATTGCCCATGTCTGCAGAAGCGATGCCTCTTGCTCAGTCCATCTGCCACCACAGCTAAAACTCATATCCGTGACACCCCACCCGAGTGCACTGACATTCATCTGCAAAATCATGGAAGGCTGGTCAAGCATTACCTTGCTATAACTTCTGGACACATGGTGAATCCACCATTGCATATCAGAAATAGCCTTTACTGATAACTGCATAGGTCTATTATAATGACCCAAATGTATCCTTAATGTCTCCATTAGCTTGATACACCTGTCAATTAGCTCTACCCTTTTTTCCCTGGGCAGAGTCACTTAATTGAATCATTTGTGACCCAAATAATCAGGTGTTAATTTGGATTCCTCTGGATGAATAATGCCCAATCTTTGAAAATTGGATTTAACAACTATCACCTGTTACTTCAGCTGTTCACTTGGATACCCCTGTAATCAAGATATCATCGAGATAAGCCATGAGCACAAGACCCTGGCCTCTCAGCATGCCTATTATAGGTTTTAACAATTTTGTTGCCATAGTTGATCCATCCAGGTGAATTTCAAATATCCTTATCCTGCAAATAAACAGACATTGAGTATAGCACATCTTTAAGGTCTATAGTCGCCATATAGCATCCTCTTGACCCAGTTGCTTGGCAGTGACGATTCCATCTTACAATGTCTATACTATATCCCCCATTTTTTTGGCCTGGGAAAATATTAGACACAAATTGATGGGGTTGGTGAACCAACTTTACCATTACACCTTTATCGCATAAGCTTGTAAGCGCAGTCTGAACATCCATCTGTTCTGTTAATGAAAACTGAATAGTTCTCCCAAGAACATGCTGAATGTGCAAATCACAATTTGGATTGAAATCCATTCAAAACCTTTGAATAACACTCTGTATAAACAGAGCTAAGGTAATTTGCTTCCATTCATCCCAGAAACAGATGTAATGTACCCCAGATTTAAGTTGTGTCACATTTGATATGTGCATCTGAGAACCAGGCCCACCTACCTCCTTGGTACCTGGTGGATGTTTGACCATGTTCCCGCTTCGTTTGTAGGGGTACATCATTTTTAGGAAACTTGCCGATTGCTGGTGGCTTGATCAAGCCCACCGTCTTTGCCTCGTTATCCATGCCCTTGACACTCTTGGCGAGGTCCTCTCCGAAGAGTAGGTTTGCCGGCTGAATGTTGCTAGGCTGGAAAAATACTGCAATCTTGGAATTAATGATGGGCCGAATGGCACTTTCCCTGAGACAATTTATCTAAAAAATGGGTGCTACAAAGCAACCCTAGTACCTCTTGATGCATCTCCGACACATGCCCTCCATCCACCGTTCTCGCGAATGCCGTGATTCCTGAGTCAAGTAATTTTAGGATTCTCTGCAGCTTCATCTCCTGGGCACTGCACGCCCATGCCCGTCTGGCTCCATATCACCCGGTTCACTGCTGGCACCTTCAGCAACTCGCAGTTACCCCGGTCTCTTGGTGATTCCAGACTGACTGGACAGCGAATCGTACTGCCAGAGATGGGAACTCTGACAACGGCCATCTTCGCTTTCCCAGTGGCACTCCACACTCTGACGGGACAGCGAATCGTGCTGCCAGAGAATGGACCTCTGACAACGGCCGTTCTTTGCTAGTCAACAAAGTCTCCGTCAGAGTCGGGTCAGAACTGAGCTGACCCTCTGCAAGCGCCTTTTAAATGAGGGTGCTATCCAGCAGCCTCTATATCGTGGAGGCCAGCTCTTCTCCCAGTGGCACTCCATACTCTGACGGGACAGCGAATCGTGCTGCCAGAGAATAAACCTCTGACAACGGCCGTTCTTCGCTAAGTTCCAAGTCTCCGTCAGAGTCGGGGTCAGAACTTAGCTGACCCTCTGCACTCACCTCATGCATGAGGGTGCTTCAAGCAGCCCTCTACCAGGTGCTGCCAGCGTGGCCTTTCTGCAGCCTACCGCCCACACAACTCCTCCCCCCGGAGTGTGCGTTTCTGGAGCAACCTCTGGATGAGGTGCTCCATTTGGGAGAACCGTTTTAAAACGTCTCCAGCCCCGTACAGGCTCGTTGTGGCCCGACTCCGTTGAGTCTGAGGGCCTCCCAGACTTCCCCGTGCCTTACGCCCAACAGGCGTTGGCTTTGGTGCTTTTTACCACTGAGTCTGAAGTCGCCCCTCTCCCGGTCGGCGACTGTGCAGGGGTACGAGGCAGCCGCTGACAGACCGCTTTCCCGCGGCTCTCCTATGCTTTACCTGTGGCTGTCCTCCCCCTGGTCGTCTTCACCATGGTGCCAGTAATAAAAAACACAGAGCACCACAAAAAAGGAACTTTCCCCTCCAGCTAAGTTTCTCACTTAGCTGGAGCTTTAAAACTATATAAGTACTTTAAAAGTACTTACTACAGGAGGAGCTCTGTCCTCCCCTGCTCGTCTTCACCATGGTGCTGCCTGTGACAAAACACAGAGCACAGCACCACAGTAAAGGAAACTGTTTTACTCCAGCTAAGTTTCTCACTTAGCTGGAGCTTTAAAACTCTTTAAAATTACTCTAAAAGTACTTACCACGGGAGGAGCTCTGTCCTCCCGCTGTCCGTTCGCCAATGCGACCGACGTAATGACGCGCATGTGCCCTGACGGGTCTTCTTCACGTTGTCACTAACGTGACTCCGAAGTAAAATACACAATAAACTATATTATAAATACACAATAAACAAGTTATGCATTCTTCTACTCTTACATGGGTATGACCACACATAACCCCCCCCCCCCCTTCCTTTCCAACCTCAGCCTCACGGACATTAGAGTACCTCTAGTTCCTAAAACCCATTTCCATCACTGGACAGCACCACTTACACTTGAAAATAAACAGGTAAATGGGGAGGTGGAGAGGCAGTGTATCGGGGAACAAACAGCCCAACAAACCAGACCGCAAATCCATTAGAGTTCCTTTAGCATCTTGCAAGCTGTACAAAACCGATTCCGTGATCATCACCATCCATTTCATGGGGTGATATAACCAACAACTTATGTAATAACATGCAAAATACATACTGCACAATAACTCTCCCCCCCCTCCCCAAGAACAATAGCCAAATCTATAAGATAAGCCGCCCCCCTCAACCCGGTTTTACACTCGATCAACGGGTACATCGCGCTCCTTGATTAATTCCATCTCCACTGATAGTTTACTGGAAGTTTATACACAATCCCCGTCCAGAACAGGCGTTCTGAGATAATTGACTTGTGTTAAGAGATATTTTCTCGACACTTACGTCCCCTCCTTACACACCCCAGATAGCTAGTAGTTACTTGTTGTTATATTCATACCAGGTTTGCGAGGGAAAGTTTGCCTTTGCAAATTTCAAAAACAAAAACATGGTAAACTCACTTGAAGATGTGAAGTTTAACTTCCCCATTGCTTTTGGTACCAGTCCATTGATTTGTATTAATTTTAAACTCTCATCAGTGTGTGTATATAAAGTTGATCCCAGGCTCCTTGCCACCTTGCACAGTACCATTTTCAAATTTCACAATTCCGGACATAATTAACAGAGAAAATTAGTTTGTTACAATGAGCAGAAAATATGAAAATACAAACAGAAATTGGCTACTCAGCCCATCAAATCATTTAACGAGGATTGTAACTGAAGTAAACAAATCACTTTGCATTCCTACCTTCCATAATATATTTTTATCCCCTGCATACCTACTTTTGCATTGAAAGTATTCAAAGCCTTTGCTTCTCCTACCCTTTCGGGAAGAGAGCGAGGATACGTTACAAAACATCCTCCGCAGAAATCCTCTACACTGGCGCCACACATGGATGTGTTCTCAGCCCCTTACTATACTCCCTATTTACTCATGACCTTATCGCAAAATTTGGCTCCAACTCCAAGGACTATTTTGCCAATGACACCACTGTAGCTGGTTGGATTTTGAACAATGACGAATTGGAATACAGGAATAAGATTGAGAGCTTGGTAGCATGGTATCAAGACAACAACCTCTCCCTTGTTATCAAGAGGTAGGAGCTAGTTATTGCCTTCAGGAAAAAAGGTTGGGTACTGTAAATAGTCATTACACACGTGTGACATTATAATAGTCTTTTAATAAGTATACAGAGTTAAACAATACATGAGTAGTCACTGATTCCAGTCTGCTACTGTACTGCGCAGAAGGAGAAGCAGGCATTATTATAAATGATACTTAAGGCGGGGTTAGTAGTGGTGAGGTAGCTATGTGATTGGTTGCATGCCTAAACCATCTACATCCTTCCCCTTAGAAGATTAAACATGAACACTTGATTAAACATGGTGGATAACTATGGCAACGACTTAAACAAAATCACCATACCGAACAGCTTCCTCTTCCGAAATGGCTTCCTCTTGCCGAAAGCCTGCTCAGCTCGTCTTCGATTCGGACATCGCGGAGCGCTGGGCTACTTTCGAACTGGACTACCGCCACTACATGACTATTGCTCATTGGAACGAGACCGATGATGTCGCTTCTTCTCAACCTTGCCGGCCTCGACGCCATGAGAAGAGCCAGGACCTTCAATTATGCCCCAGCGGTCCTGGGTGCCAACAATCAGGTACTGGTACCCATGGAAACTGCGGAAGACCCGCATGTCCTGCTACGCAAGTTCGGGGAGATTTGTGACCTGCCCTCTAATCGTATTTTAGAAAGGGCGCGATTCTTTACTCGCAAGCAGTTGCCCGGTGAGCCTGTTGAGCGCTTCATCGCTGATTTACGTTACCTAGCCCAGAGGTGCAGGTTCGAAGCTATGATAGACCAGCTAACTAGAGACATTTTGGTGACAGGGATGATCAATCAGAAACTGAGATCAGAGCTCCTCCGCAGACCCGATCTCACTTTAAATTAAGCCATGCATGCCTGCAGAATGGCTGAGGCCATTGACCCGCCAGGCAGTCAGCATGATTCGGACACTAAATCTATCAACCTGACTGGGTTCAATAGACCGCGACCTCGATCTGATAACACTCAATTTGTGCCTCGGCCCGGCCCCGCATCTGGCGGTGAAACCCCCAAATGCCCGAACTGTAACTACATGCATCACAGGCAGTCGCCATGCCCTGCCTTCAGTAAAGCCTGCAACTATTGCAAGAAATTAAACCATTTCTCTGCTGCCTGTCATTCTCGTGGGAAGGTGCCACGAGCTTCCAGACCCAACCTAAACATGCTGATGCAAGCTGATAACATGTATGGTTCTCTGTCCTTGCTCGACGCTACCCACACTGACGATCCAATTATTTCGCAAGGGGAGGCGAGTGTGCATTCACTCCTTCACGCACCTGGCCGATTACCTGATCCAACTGTTCTGATAACTGTCAACAATTCCAGCTTTCACGCTAAGCTCGACACTGGGGCAAAAGTGAATGTAATGTCAATAAGCCTTAAGAAGATAAGGAATAATGAGCTAATGATTGCAGACCGTTCCACTCTGCACGCCTATGGAGGCGTGGGTTCGTATACCACTTCTGACACCATGTAAATAGTCATTACACACGTGTGACATTATAATAGTCTTTTAATAAGTATACAGCGTTAAACAATACACGAGTAGTCACTGATTCCAGTCTGCTACTGTACTGCGCAGAAGGAGAAGCAGGCGTCATTATAAATGATACATAAGGCGGGGTTATTAGTGGTGAGGTAGCTATGTGATTGGTTGCATGCATAAACCATCTACAGGTACAATCGCTGGTCAGCATCAATAGTGTCAAAGAGGAGATAATCGAGACCTTCAGGTTTCTTGGCGAAAATATCACCAACAACTTATCTTGGAACAACCACATTGAAACTACCACCAAGAAAGCAACAATGCCTCTACTTCCTTAGAAGACTAAAGACATTTTCTGCATGTCTCGAACAAATCTTACCAACCATTAAAGTAGCATCTTCAACCGTGGTCACAACATCACAGCTTGGTTTGACAACAGTTCTGCCCAAGACAGCTAGAAATTGCAGAGAGATGTGGATATAGCCAGTCCACCACACAAACCAGCCTTCCTCCCATTGATTCCAACTACACTTCCCGCTGCTTCGGAAACATCGGCAACTCAATCAAGGACCATTTTAACACCAGTCATTTCCTCATCTCCAGCCTCTTCATCGCACTTTCTCTGTAACTTTTTAGTTTAGTTTAGTTTGGATATGCAGCACAAAATCAGGACCTTCAGCCCACCGAGTCCTCGCTGACCAGCGATCCCCACACACTAACACTATCCTACACACACTAGCGACAATTTTCAATTTTACCAAGCCAATTAACCTACAAACTTGTACATTTTTGGAGTGAGGGTGGAAACCGGAGCGACCCAGAGCAAACCCACACAAGCCACAGGATCGAATCCGGGTCTCTGGCGCTGTAAGGCTGGAACTCTACTGCTATGCCACCGTGCCGCCCAATTGTAACTCTAACATTAGAAACATAGAAACATAGAAAATAGGTGCAGGAGGAGGCCATTCAGCCCTTCGAGCCAGCACCGCCATTCATTGTGATCATGGCTGATCGTTCCCTAACAATAACCCGTGCCTGCCTTCTCCCCATATCCCTTGACTCCACTAGCCCCTAGAGCTCTATCTAACTCTCTCTTAAATCCATCCATTGACTTGGCCTCCACTGCCCTCTGTGGCAGGGAATTCCATAAATTCACAACTCTCTGGGTGAAAACGTTTTTTTCTCACCTCAGTCTTAAATGACCTTCCTTTTATTCTAAGACTGTGGCCCCTGGTTCTGGACTTGCCCAACATTGGGAACATTTTTCCTGCATTTAGCTTGTCCTGTCCTTTTATAATTTTATATGTTTCTATAAGATCCCCCCTCATCCTTCTAAACTCCAGTGAATACAAGCCTAGTCTTTTCAATCTTTCCTCATATGACAGTCCCGCCATCCCAGGGATCAATCTCGTGAACCTACGCTGCACTGCATCAATCACAAGGATGTCCTTCCTCAAATTAGGAGACCAAAACTGTACACAATACTGTACACAACCAGATGTGGTCTCACCAGAGCCCTATACAACTGCAGAAGAGCCTCTTTATTCCTGGACTGAAATCCTCTTGTTATGAAGGCCAACATTCCATTAGCTTTCTTCACTGCCTGATGTACCTGTAAGCCAACTTTCAGTGACCGGTGTACAAGGACGCCCAGGTCTCGCTGCACCTCCTCCCCCTTAACTAACCTACCCCATTGAGATAATAATCTGCTCCCTTGTTTTTGCCGCCAAAGTGGATAACCTCACATTTATCTATATTATACTGCATCTGCCACGCATCTGCCCACTCACTCAACCTGTCCAGGTCACCCTGCAACCTCCTAACATCCTCTTCACAGTTCACACTGCCACCCAGCTTTGTTTCATCCGCAAACTTGCTAGTGTTGCTCCTAATTCCCTCTTCCAAATCATTAATATATATAGTAAAGAGTTGCGGTCCCAACACCGAGCCTTGCGGCACTCCACTCGCCACTGCCTGCCATTCTGAAAGGACCCGTTCACTCCTACTCTTTGTTTCCAGTCTGCCAAGCAATTTTCTATCCATGTCAACACCCTACCCCCAATACCATGTGCTCTAATTTTAGTCACCAGTCTCCCGTGCGGGACCTTATCAAAGGCTTTCTGAAAGTCTAGATACACTACATCCACTGGCTCCCCTTCATCCATTTTACTTGTCACATCCTCAAAAAATTCCAGAAGATTAGTCAAGCATGATTTCCCTTTCATAAATCCATGTTGACTTGGACTAATCCTTTTACTGCTGTCCAAATGCCCCATTATTACCTCTTTAATAATTGACTCCAGCATCTTTCCCACCACCGAAGTCAGGCTAACTGGTCTGTAATTCCCCGTTTTCTCTCTCGCTCCTTTCTTGAAAAGTGGGATAACATTAGCTATCCTCCAATCCACAGGAACTAATCCTGGTCTATTGAACATTGGAAAATGATCACCAACGCGTCCACTATTTCTAGAGCCACCTCCCTGAGGACCCTGGGATGCAGACCATCAGGCCCAGGGGATTTATCATCCTTCAGTCCCATTAGCCTACCCAATACTATTTCTCGCATAATGAAAATTTATTTCAGTTCCTTTACCCCCTTAGATCCTCTGCCCTCCAGTACATCTGGGAGATTGTTTGTGTCTTCCTTAGTGAAGACAGATCCGAAGTACCTATTCAACTCTTCTGCCATTTCCTTGTTGCCCATAATTATTTCACCAGTGTCTGCCTTCAAGGGACCCACATTTGACCTTGCTACTCTTTTTCCCTTAACATATCTAAAGAAGCTTTTACTGTCCTCCTTTATATTCCTGGCCAGCTTCCCTTCGTACTTCATCTTTTCAGCCCGTATTGCCCGTTTTGGTTGCTTCGGTTGTCCCATGAAAGTCTCCCAATCCTCTGGCTTCCGGCTACTCTTTGCTGTGTTATACATCTTTTCTTTTAGTTTTATTCTATCCCTAACTTCTCTTATCAGCCACGGTTGCCTCCTACTCCCCTTAGAATCTTTCTTCCTTTTTGGAATGAAATGATCCTGCGTCTTCCGGATTATACCCAGAAATTCCTGCCATTGCTGTTCCACCGTCATTCCTGCTAGGATCCCTTTCCAGTCTACCTTGGCCAGCTCCCCTCTCATGCCTTCATAGTCCCCTTTGTTCAACTGCATCACTGACACTTCCGATTTCACGTTCTCCTTCTCAAATTGCAGATTAAAACTAATCATATTATAGTCACTACCTCCAAGCGGTTCCTTTACCTCGAGTTCTCTTATCATATCTGGTTCATTGGACAACTAAATCCAGAATTGCCTTTTCTCTGGTCGTCTCCATTACAAGCTGCTCTAAGAATCAATCTCGGAGGCATTCTACAAACTCTCTTTCTTGGCGTCCTGAACCAACCTGATTTTCCCAGTCTACCTGCATATTGAAATCCCCCATCACCACAGTGGCATTACCTTTGTTACATGCCAGTTTTAACTCCTGTTACATGCCAGTTTTAACTCCATTATAATGCTGTAAGACTGTATTCCGCACTGTATTCTAGTTTCCTCCCCGTGACCGCGTGGGTTTTTTCCGAGATCTTCGGTTTCCCACACAAAGATGTACAGGTATGTAGGTTAATTGGCTTGATTTAAATGTAAATTGTGTGTGTGTAGGATAGTGTTAACGTGCGGTGATTGCTGGTCGGTACGGACTCGGTGGGTCGAAGGGCCTGTTTCTGCGCTGTATCTCTAAACTGCCTTCATGCTCCTTTTGGATAAAGGAATGAAGCATGACATTATAGGCAGCGTTGTAAATTCTATTCAAGTCTCTGCTTCATAATTTATCACTTAGGCAACACTGTGGTGCAGCTGGTAGAGTGGGATCTGCCTCACCGTGCCAGAGACCCAGATTCAATTCTGACCTCTGATGCAGCCAGTTACGCATTGTCCTGCCTTTCCGCAACAAAAGCTTTTCACTCTACCTCGATACATGTGCAGTGCAACTCAACTCAACCGTGGACGCTCTTGTGCACAACAGCTCACAAGCTGTTTCTTGCCTCACCTTCTCCCCTTTGGTCAGAATGCCAGCGTTTATAAGGAGTAGGCTGATGAGGCCAAACCAATACCACTTATTTGGACCCAGCCGTTACCAATGATGCTGTCAGACAGTAATAGGGATCAGAGCGGCATCCGACAAAGGGGACGCTGTCACAGCCCAAAAACTACACTAACCTGTGATGGGAAAGCTTTCAGACACAATAACCAGGGATAGAATCAGCAGTCACTTGGACAAATTAGACGAATGAGAGAAAGGCAGCATGGATTTGTTGAAGGCTAATCGTGTTAAACAAATGAAATATGAGCTTTGATGATGGGGTATGAACAGTCGATGGGGTAAGTGCAGTGTATGAACTTTCAGAAGGCAGTTGATTAAGTGCTGCACAATGGGATCACAGAACACCAACGTAAATCCCAATAGCTTTAGTTTTTTTTAAGTACACGGTGATTATAAAAATATAAGAGAGTCACGAATACATATTGCAGAAGTAAATAGTAAGATTAAACGAGAACTTACCAGTTTGAAGTTTGATCTTTATTTTATGAGGCGTTACGATGAGCGATTACGTGAAGAAGGCCGTCAGCCCGCATGCGCGTCAATCTTCAAAGCAGCGGTATGAAATCACAGATAACAGTTGTTGAACTGAACGTAGTAAGATTAGAGAGGACTACCAGATGACCTTTATGATACGAGGGTTGGGAGCGGAGGGCACGTAATCGCTCATTCTAACTCCTCATAAAATAAAGATCAAACTTCAAACTGGTAGGTTCTCGTTTAATCTTAGTATTTTACTTCGGAGTCACGTGAGTGACTACGTGAAGATTTTAAAGCTCTGTGATTTCATGCCGTGGAAACGAGTCCACACAAGCACAACTGCATCCGTTGACCACAGATAAGGGAAACATTCATAATGCATACAGACATGACATAGATTTAAAAACATGCTGATGCCTATCCAATATCTTCTTAAATTATAATAATAGTAATCCCTCTCATCCGGGAGGAAACTATAAAATAGAACCTAAAATAGAGTTGGCAAATACCCCCGGTCTGGCTATGGGTTTTTATAAAATGTTTGGAAAGCTCGTTCATTAGACCATCCTGCAGTCGCTAGGATGTGGTCCAGCGGAACGTACATAACCCTTGCTGCTGATGTTCTAGCAGCCCTGGTGGAGTGAGATTAGAAAATATTAGATTCTACTCCTGCATAAGCCCAAACCCCGTTTTAATCACCTGGAGATGGTCTGAACTGATACCTTCTTATGAGGTTTTTCGTAACTAACAAACATTGCTATTATCAGAGCCTCTAAGGCTCTAGGTGACCTTGACGTCTTGTTGTAAATGTATGGCCACACATAACCGAAGGTTCATGGGGCATGCCATGAGAACTAGTTTGAGACCTGACTCCCCTGGGCTGCTCTGCTTAACTAAATCATAAACATAAAATATTATATAATTTGCAGGTGTAACCATCCTTTCCAGTCGCAATTTATGTAGTGACTTGACCCATTGCGCTGAGGATAACTACCTTATGAGAGACGGGCCAAAGATAAGGATGTAGCTGGAGCCCCCTGGTGAAGTAGTGTTGACAGAATGTCAATATACCATACTTCCGTGTACTTGGGCCTGGGAGAACTTGTGTTAAAAGATATCCTTTATAAACTGGATATCAGAGGGTGAGACCCGACACAGTGGGTCCCGCTCGCTGCAGCAAATATGATGAGAAGGCACGTTGGTCACAATTAATGGCATTATAACTTAATTTATTGTCAAGGACCCATTTGAAATGAACTTCAGGACGTCAGTTATCCGTGCCGTATTATATGTAACATATCATTTAAACAAAACGCTTACCATCTCCTGAAGAGGAAATGTACTGATTTTTTGGTGCTATCCCTGCACTCTGCAGTGAGCACATACATGGATCGGTCTGACAATCTGAGCCGCAGGAGCAGTCTTCTCAGAGTCTGCAAGTCAATGAATTGATTTTATCATGCAGAGGCTGGTTTCCCAAGTCACAGGCTGAACCAGCAAAGTTTATGTTTAGAATAACCATATAAGGTTCTATTATTATTCCCAACATAAGCGGGAACCATGGCTGCATAGGCCAGTCAGACAGTACGAAAAAACCTGAAGCGGGATCTTGCTGAATTTATTGCAAGACCCGACTGATGAGGCAAAATAGAGAAAAGACATAAAAGAACATTCCTCCCCGAGTAGCGAGAATGTATCTCTCGCCACTGTGAACCACATATTTTTGCATCGAGCCATAATGTCATAAAATACTTTGTGATTCAACATCCATACTGTGTTGTCATTGATTTTACGTGATGATACACCAGCGCCAAATGAGGTTAGGTAAATATGACAGGATACTTTGACTTGATTGCACCCATGTGACTAACATATGCCACCACCACAGTGTATCAACTAGGAATTGAGCATGCAGATTATGCATATTCGCACAATAACCCTTTAACCCAAAGAATGCACCTAGTGTCTATAGGTAGTTGATACCAATAACTGAAGAATTTGTAACTCATGCAAATCCCATCTGCCTCCGTAACTAGAGATGACATTCGTAATTTTCCATCTTTGAGCACTAGCATCAGTTTGTAATATAACTGAAGATTTAGTGACCAAAACCTACTGGAGCAATGCTGAATACTGTTCGTCCACCATTGTGACTTTGGTAGCTTCAGCTGGTAATAGCATAGGTCTGTTAACAATGACCTACATGGCACCTGAGAGGTTACTACTTTGCACGTTGTAAGTTCTGATAATGCAAAGGCCCAATTTGCACAGCTGAAACACAGCTGCTATATTGCCAATTACACTTGATGAATAGAAGGCTGCTTCATAACAACAAGGTTGTTACAGGCTTCTATTGTTTCCAATCTCTTGCCCCAGGGCGGAGTCAGACAAATTAATAGTTAAAGGTAAATCCCAATAATCAATGACGCTAGTTGGTATCAACTTAAATTTAACTGGATGGATGAGGAACCTCAATTTTTCAATTATAGTGTGCGGCTGAAACAGTTGATTTTAGTAAAATACAGCGTTTAGAATATCATCCAGCTAAGCCATAACAAGTGTTTTTGAGCTTTTGGCAGTCCAAGCACCGGTTTAGTAATTTGGTAAATAACCTGGGAGCTGAAATTAGCCTATTTTGCAATGCTTTAACTGTTATCATTGCCCCATCCAGATAAATTTCAAATGTCTCCGGTGATCCCAGAGAATGGGACCTGAATAGTATGCATCTTTGAGATCGATGCATGCCATAAAGATCCTATAGAAATCAGTTGTTTAGACAGTAACGAAGTTCCCTATTCTGAAAGTCTATATTGCACATGCCAGTTAAATCAAGGATGAACGGACCTCCTCCATCTTTCACAATGAACAGGCCATGCCTGCCATAACTCCGTGCCTGCCTCGAACGAGCCTGTCACGAAAGAGAACTCTGGCCATAATTCTGAGCTTGTCTCGGAAGGCAATCCTGGACATAATACTGAGCCTGCCTCGAAAGATAATTCTGGCCCCAATTCCAAGCCATGCTTGGAACCCTAGTATACTGTGCAGTATAAACTAATCACATGTTATCATTTTAGTTTATAAACGGATCTGAATCTCATGTTATCATTGTCATTTGTACAAAAACCCAGGTGTAAATATTACCAACGTAAATGGTCCACATACCCCATGTTTCGGAAGAACCAGACCCACCTACCTCCATGGCTACCGGTGGTCTTATGGTAAGCCCAAAGGCCCCTGATGCAGGTTCATTCCCATCCTTGATTGGAGAGTAGGACTGGTAGGGTGCGTGGATTCCATATTTTCCCTGAGACCGGCTTGGGCCTTGGCCTGAAAGACCTCTGCCCAGCTTTCAAGCTGTCACCAGCTTCAGTGAACTGCTAACTGCCAATGAAGGTGTGGGGTGTGTCGTCGCCGAAACGATGAAGCTTTGCTCGTCGTTGGTACCTTGATTAGTCCGACAGCTTTTGCTTCCTCATCCAGGTATACCTGTTGGATAAGTCTTACCTGAAGAGAAGATTCGGTGGCTGGTTTCATTTCCTGGATTTCATGCCCTTCCAATGTCACCCCTGACAGCGCTGTTCACTGCCGGCTCTTGTAGCGTGAGGGGAACTCTGGCCCCTTCCGGGTTTACTGCCAACGGCTGTGTAGATGGTTTATGCAAGCAACCAATCACATAGCTACCTCCCCACTACAAACCCCGCCTTAAGTATCATTTATAATAACGCCTGCTTCTCCTTCTGCGCAGTACAGTAGCAGACTGGAGTCCGTGACTACTCATGTGATGTTTAACTCTGTATCCTTATTAAAGACTATTATAATGCTACACGTGTGTAATGACTATTTACATGGTGTCAGAAGTGGGATTCGAACCCACGCCTCCATAGGCGTGCAGGGTGTAACGGTCTGCAATCATTAGCTCATTATTCCTTATCTTCTTAAAAAGGCTTATTGACATTACATTCACTTTTGCCCCAGTATCGAGCTTAGCGTGAAGGGACACTCGCCTCCCCTTGCGAGATAATTGGATCGTCAGCGTGGGCAGCGTCGAGCAAGGACGGAGAACTATACATGTTATCAGCTTGCATCAGCATGTTTAGGTTAGGTCTGGAAGCTCGTGGCACATTCCCACGAGAACGACAGGCAGCAGAGAAATGGTTTAATTTCTTGCAATAGTTGCAGGCTTTACTGAAGGCAGGGCATGGCAACTGCCTGGAATGTATGTAGTTACAGTTCGGGCATTTGGGGGTTACACCGCCAGATGCGGGGCCGGGCCGAGGCACAAATTGAGCGTTATCAGATCGGGGTCGCGGTCTATTGAACCCAGTCAGGTTGATAGATTTTACACCCCTACACCCCTACGAACGGGAAGACCTTCTGGTGCTAGGCATTGACTTTGTCCCCACTAAGCAGCTTCAGTGCCTAGCCGAGCATACTGCCGCCGACCCCGCTCTGCAGCTACTTTCTCTAGTGATAAAAAGAGGTTGGCCGAGCAAGCGCGCCAGTGCGCCCGCAGAGACACAGCCTTTTTTCCTGGTTCGTGACGAGCTGGTCATCCAAGACGGCGTTATTGTTAAGGGCTACAAGGTCGTGGTCCCCTCCTCCCTGTATGACAAGTACTATAGCGTGGCCCACAGCGGGCACCCGGGCGTTGATGCCACGATTGCCCATGCACAGTGCCAATTCTACTTGCCTGGAATGGCTAAGTACATTCGGGACCGTGTCTCGTCTTGCTCTACCTGCAACAGCCTTGCGTCCCACCAGCAAAGGCAGTCCCTTTTGCAACAACCCGCGCCTGCCCTGGCCTGGACCTCGGTGGCCGCCGACATTTTCGAGTGGCGTGGTAAACACTACCTCGTCCTTGCTGACTCGTACTCGAACTGGTTCGAGGTTGACCTTCTGACCTCCCTCACGTCCGAGATGGTCATCCGTAAGCTGAGGAAACATTTTTCCACTTTCGGCTCGCCTGTCCGTCTGCAGACCGACAACGGCAGGCAGTTTACCAGCCACGAGTTCAAGAGCTTTGCCAACAAGTGGAACTTCCTCCACTTCACGAGCAGCCCTGAGTACCCGCAGAGTAACGGGCTTGCTGAGCGGGCTGTCCGGAGTGCCAAACTACTAATGGAGCAAGCGCGCCTGGCGAATTCCGACTTTTACCTCGACCTCCTGAACCTAAGGAACATTTCCAGGGACGCAACCCTAGGCTCAACTGCTCAGAGGCTGATGTCCAGAACAACATGACCGCCGATTCCGATTTCTCAACACAAGCTGCTGCCTCGAGTGCTGGAGCCTGCCTCTGTCCAGACGCGCATTCAGGCTAAGCATGACATCCAAAGACGGTCACATGATAGATCGTGCAAGCCTCTCAAGCCTCTGCTGCCTGGACAGGCCGTTCGTCTACATACTGCTAGCGGATATTCCCGTCTGGCCACCGTGGTTGGCATTGCCGATGCACCTCGTTCGTACCTTGTGGACTTTGAAGGGACTGTCTACCGCAGGAGTCGTCAGCACCTGCTTGCTGTACAGGAGCCGCTCCCGCCGGCAGCCGGACCTTATGCTCCACCGCTGCAGTTCCAGCCATCTGCTGCTGATCCCATTGCCGGCCCCTGCATGCCTCAGTCCCCTCGCGTGTTGTGTTCACCTCCGCGTGGGTCGCCCATTGCTAACCATTTTTCTAGCCCTCCTGCACGTTTGTCCCCCTTGCCGCTTTCTGTTTCCCCTCCGGCGTCGTCGCCTCCGGGTCTGGGTCTTTCTGGTGAGGGGGGGGAAGGGTTGGTCCGTATGCGCTCGGGCCGTGTCAGCAAGCCGCCTGTTCGGTATGGTGATTTTGTTTAAGTCATTGCCATAGTTACCCACCATGTTTAATCTTCTAAGGGGAAGGATGTAGATGGTTTATGCATGCAACCAATCACATAGCTACCTCCCCACTACTAACCCCGCCTTAAGTATAATTTATAATAACGCCTGCTTCTCCTTCTGCGCAGTACAGTAGCAGACTGGAGTCCGTGGCAACTCATGTGATGTTTAACTCTGTATACTTATTAAAGACTATTATAATGCTACACGTGTGTAATGACTATTTACAGGCTGGAACCAACTCTTCCGGCAGCAACCCCTTCATTTGCGAGTATTCCCTTGAAGCCATATGCATGTGCTCCGGTATGTTCCATGGACATACTTTCGAATTTGAAGTCAGTTACACACTGACCACTCGCACTCCCCTCCACAGAGAGGGAGATTCGTAGGCAGCCCTGAAAACAGGTGCTGCCGCAGGCCCCTGAGGATACCTGCGCTGATATGGCCCCTCCAACGGACCTATATCATGATTGAGCATCACATTTGTGGGATAAACGCCCGAGGGCGCTATCCATGCTCCATCTGGGTTAAACGTCCTAGGACGTACCCAGGTATGTCGGAGGGGAAGCATCCTGGCCTGACTCGTCCGAGTCCAAAGGCCTGACCGACTTATTCTGGGATTTACTTCCTTTCTGGGTGAACCATAGCGGTCTGGGAGCCACTGACCGCACTGTCAGCGACTCGGGTGGCGAGACCGACTTACCCTTGGCCTTACCCCCTTTTCTGGTGAACCACAGCGGTCTGGGAGCCGGTGACCACATTGTCAGCGACTTGGGTGGCGAACCCGATGGCCGCCGGCTACCCGCGCTTCCGCGGTCCGGACCGGGATCTCCCCACAGTCCACAACCGGTTTCCCCGCGGCCCGTCCGGACTTCGCCCCGAAATCATCCAGCAGGAAAAACTCTGTAAGAAGAGATTCCTGCAAGAAAAAACTGAACCTGGAAATAAGTTTAAAACTTACCTGCAGGTTTAAACTTATCGCTGGAAGGAGCAACGCGCCTGCCAGTCAGTCGTTGCGCAATGCGTTAGACGTAATGGCGCGCATGCGGGCTGACAGCCTTCCACACGTAGTCACTCACGTGACTCCGAAGTAAAATTTGTCATCCTTGCCTCGTCTGATTTAGAGTTGACCTCAGACCAATCTGCTACAATGTGGTTGATTTTTGACTGCCCTCTCTACTGCTTTGTGTTAAGCCCACTCCGCTATGTTGGATACCTCCAACACATAGACTTCTACAGGTCGCAAAGGTTCCTCACCATCACTGTTATCATTGGTAATAAAGCCAGGTTGAAAGTCCTGTGAGTGAGATAGCAACCCGCACAGAATCACGGCTTTTCATTCATCTGCTCCTGAACTGAACGACACTCTGGGCACCAAATGCTCAGTGTTAAATCCTAGACTTAACAGACAAGCATCACGACACTGTTAATATGATTGTGTAGCTGAATATTTTGTGACTGGCTGCAATATAGAACGGTACAACACAAGAACGAACCCTTTGGACCACAATATCTGGGCTGAATATGATGCCAAGAACAAATCTCATCCACCTGCGATTGATCCATATCCTTCCATTCAGTGCATATCCATTTGCCTATCCAATATCGTCTTAAATGCCTCAATAGTATCTGCCTCACCCACTAACCCAGGCACTCACCAGCCTCTCTGTAAAAAAAGTTTCCTCCCACATCTTCTTTAAACCTTGCCCGTCTCACTTTTAAAGCTATTCCTTCTCGTATTTGATTTTTCCATCCTGGGAAAAAGGTTCTAACTGTTTACCCGATCTATGCCTCTCATAATTCGATATACTTCTATCAGGTCTGCCCTCAACCTACAACATTCTGGAGAAAACAATCCAAGTGTGTCCAACCTTTCCCTGTAGCCAATACCCCATAATCCAGTGGATTCTGGTGAAGATCTAGGACTGACATGAGGAAAAACATTCTCATCCAGAGAGATGTGAATCTGTGGAATTTTCTGCCTCAGAAGACAGTGGAAGCCAATTAATTGGATGCATTCAAGAGTGAGTTGGATTTAACTCTTAGGGCTAAATGAATCAGGGGATATAGGGAGAAAGCAGGAACGGGGTACTGATTCTGGATGATCAGCCATGATCATATTGAATGGCAGTGGTAGCTCGACTATTTTCTACCTTTTGAACCTCCTCTGCACCCCTTCCAAAGCCTCCACATCCTTCTTGTAATGGGTTTATCACAACACCATACAACACTCCAAAAGCTGCAAGCGCACCATATGCCTTCTTCCCCGTTCCAGTGCACATGCCGTGCACTTATTTTCTGTGAATCCCTTGCAATCGGTTTCAAGGTTGGAAAAAATGTTCCTGTTTTCTGTCAATATTTCAGAGAAGGCATAAGTAAAAGGTGAGTAACACAAACACGAGAACGGAAAGGAGGGAAATAATGAACACGGAGAATGCAAACTAACATGTTACTCGAGAGATGGAACACCCAGCGTATTTGTACTTGTTAAAGTAAAGTGTAATTGAAGGTTCACCAGATGAGCAAAATCTACTTCCAGTAAATTCAATTCTCTTCTTGACTATAACGACTATACTGAATATCTCCTCCATTGAGCAGAGCTAAAAAGTCACCCACTCCTTCTCTTGAGTGATGCTGCCTGTCCCGCAGTTACTCCAGTTTTTTTGTGTAAACCAGCATCTGCAGTTCTTTCCTGCACATTCATCCCTGTTAGTCTGTGGCCAATATCTACCATCAAACTCCTGAGGTGTCAACTCAGTGGCGCCTTTGCAAGAAACACACAGATGCAGGGGGGAGGGTAGTTGGCGGAGTTATTTGAAAGTTCGTCCATGCAACAATATTATCGGGTATTTCTCGGAATCTCGAGTTATAAACTGTTTGCGACTAAAAGCAGCGATGACTCAGAGGAAACAAGCCAACTAGACTCGTTGTCAGGGACAACAGAAAGCGAGCACGAATGTGAATAAAACAATGAGTAAGGATTAATATTATGCAACGCTGTACTTTATATCAGCCAGTTGAAAGGTGCCAAAGAATTTTTCTTTGCGGTGAACTCAACGACGTGAACTCAACGACCGGGAAGTTCAGATCAGTAAGTACCAGATATTTGTTGCAGAAGACAAAATGTCACGTCGACTACCTTATATTATTAAATAAACGGTTTAGCTTCGGGATCTTTCTTGATAATTTAGCAGAACTGCTCAAGTGAAAAATACTAGATATTGTTGGTTGCAGAATTGGGAGTTAAATCGGAATTCGGAAGGAAGGTCCCTACACAAAACGTCACCTATCTCTGTTCTCCACAGATGCTGCCTAACATGCTGAGTTACACCAGTACTTGGTGTTCTACGTAAGCAGTTCCTCGAGTCTCCACAATTCTTCGATTTTTTGCATTAGATTAGCACGCAACTTCCGTTTCTAACCTCACTGGCCTGCGGTTTTAAGGACTCAGTTTTATCAGTCATCATGGTTAGAAACAAGTGCATCTTGTGTATTCTTCGGCAGAACTGGGAAAGTGAGAGCTTTCTTCTGTCTCGTTCAGGATCACACATAGTGTGTCGCAGTGTATGCAGTGGCGCAGCGGTAGAGTTGATGCCTCACAGCGCCAGGATCCCGGGTTCGATCCTGTCTATGGGTGCTGTCCTTACAATTTGTACGTTCTCCCTTATGACCACGTGGGTTTTCACCCACACTCCAAAGATGTACAGGTTTGTAGGCTAATCGGCTTGGTAACATTGTAAATGATCCCTTGTGTTAGTGTGTGGGGATCGCTGGTCCCACCTGGGGCGCCGTCGAGTATGGCCGCCCTGCCAGCAGTCTTTTCACCCTTTTTTTATTTTTAGCTAGTTAAAAGTGTTTATTTTTGGAGGTCTTTTAGTCTTTTTATGTGGGGGGGTAAAGGGGGAAACTATTTTATCAGTACCTACCTGGTCGGAGATGCGGCTTTTCTCCGAGCCGTATCTTCGCCCCTTCCTCGCGGCCTACCGGCAGACTGGAGCGGCGTTTTGCTGCCGGGACCGGCCAGGACTTCAGCTTCGGCGGTGGCACAGCGCTGAAGTACCATCGCGGAACGGGCGATGCCTAACCCGGGTCGCCGGGCAGTAAGCTCCGGAGTGCTGTGGCCGCCGGCTCCAACATCGCGGAGCTGCGGTCTGTGGTCTGCGGAGCTTCCAGCCGCGGGCGGCGCTGATCCCTAAACACCGCGGAGCCTGGGATCTCACGACGAGGTCGCCAGAGTCGGATCTCCGACCAGCGCGGCTCGTGGACTTCGGGAGCCGCGGTCTCCTGGGAGGAAGCGGCCGCTCCAGACACTCCGGGCCGCTGAGAGTGTTCACCCGACGCCGGAGCTTCATCATCCGGCGAGAAGGCCTGAAGCATCGGGCTGCCGTATCGGCGACTGCAAGGGCCTCAATAGGCCCCGACTATGGGTGAACTGGGGATAGGACTGGACTTTGCTGCCTTCCCCCACAGTGGGAACCATTGTGGGGGGATGTTTATGTTTACTGTTAAATTCTTTAATGTTGAGTTATCTTTATTTGTGTGCTGCATGGCAAGTCAAATTTCACTACACCAATTGGTGTATGTGACATTAAATGTCCTTTGTCCTTTGGTCGACGTAGACTCGGTGCCCCAAAGGACCTGTTTCTGGGCTGTATCGCTAAACTTTAGTCACCACATCATCAGTCCATCTACACATCACACTGCCTCGGAAAAGCAGCCAACATAATCAAACACTTGTCCCACCCCGCTTCTCTCTGCTTCTGTCCGGCTGAAGGTGCAGATGTTTGAAAGCGCGTACCAACAGACACAGGAACAACTGCTTCCCTCCTGTTATCAGGCTTCTGAACAGTTCCTTCATAAGCCAGAGGTCTGATTCACCTCTACACGTTGTAAACATTGGACTTTGTCAATGGAACTAATGCATTACTAATCAGTTGTATAGGGCTCTGGTGAGACCACATCTGGAGTATTGTGTTCAGTTTTGGTCTTCTAATTTGAGGAAGGACATTCTTGTGATTGAGGCAGTGCAGCGTAGTTCACGAGATTGATCCCTGGGATGGCGGGACTGTCATATGAGGAAAGATTGAAAAGACTAGGTTTGTATTCACTGGAGTTTAGAAGGATGAGGGGGTATCTTATAGAAACATATAAAATTATATAAGGACTGGACAAGCTAGATGCAGGAAAAATGTTCCCAATGTTGGGTGAGTCCAGAACCAGGGGTCACAGTCTTAGAATAAAGGGGAGGTAATTTAAGACTGAGGTGAGAAAAAACGTTTTCACCCAGAGTTGTGAATTTATGGAATTCCCTGCCACAGAGGGCAGTGGAGGCCAAATCACTAGATGGATTTAAGAGAGAGTTAGATAGAGCTCTGGGGGCTAGTGGAATCAAGGGATATGGGGAGATTGATAGGGGACGATCAGCCATGATCACAATGAATGGCGGTGCTGGCTCGAAGGGCCGAATGGCCTCGTCCTGCACCTATTTTCTAAGTTTCTGTTTCTATGTTACAATTCTGAGAACAATGTTATGCACTATGTACCTTCCCTCTTATTGATTGCACTTTGTTTGAATTGATTGTATTTAAGAATTGTATACCTGATCTGATATGGGTAGCATTCAAAACAAAGATATGCACTGCACATCGTACATGTGTCAATAATAAACCTAAACATTAAACTAAACAACATATCTTCCGCAATACCTGTTCCACAACTTTCTGGTGTGTTTATCTTTAGCCACCTCCCCTGTTTATGAATGGTAATATTTCAGGTACAAGGTGGCCATCTTTGCAGCTCATCTTTACAGTCATTCCCTCTTTGTGGTTTAACCATACCCCTCTACATTCAGCATAAACAGAGGATGCTGTGCTCCGACTGCAGTCCTGTTGCAAATGCCTCTGAATGTTGTGGGTTGTGTAATGCTGGTGTCTCCCATTCTCACCCCGAGAGGATGAGATGGACAATCGTTACAGAGCACCACAAATCAGCAAACGACCCAGCGGCCAAGTCATTGTGGTGGAAGTTGTGATTCTCTGATCATTCTGTGTGGAGACGTCGGACGCTAGGAGTGCGCCGGGTTAAACCAGGATATTGCCACCAGCGCCTTCAAGTTCGGCTGCAGGAGGAACCCCCAAGACAACAATGGAGAGGAATGTTGGTTCATGCGAAATGTTCCAGTATATTGGGGAGCACAGTGACGCAGCAGCAGTGTTGCTGCCTTCCAGCGCCAGAGACCTGGGTTTGATCCTGGCTACGTGTGCTGTCTGTACGGAGTTTGTGCGTATTCCCCGTGACCAGCGAGTGTTTTCTCCGAGGTTCGGTTTCTTCCCACACTCCGAAAATGTACAGGTTAGTAGGTTAATTGGCTTGGTCTAAGTGTAAATTGTCCATAGTGTGTGTAGGATAGTGTTAAAGCCCTGTTCCACTGCACGAGTTCATTCAAAGAGTTCTTTCGAGTTTGCCCTGATTCGAACTCGGAGATTTACAGTAATGGCCGCTCGTCGGTGCTCGGGGCTCTCGTGGACATTTTTCAACATGTTGAAAAATCTTCACGAGTCTTCCCGAGCTTACCGCGTTTCCCGAGTACCTGTCGTTAGCGTTACGAGCCGCTAAGGGACGTCCCCAAGCTCCGACGTACCCGCTACGTTCATTCTACGTGCATATCACGAGTTTGATTTATTTTAAATTCGGGGGAGCACTTGAATGAACTCGTACAGTGGGACAGGGACATTAATGTGCGGGGATCGCTGGTGGGTGCGGATTCAGAGCAGGTCGTTGAGGCTGGGACTATAGCAACGTTGAAGAAACAATTAGACAAATACATGGATAGGACAGGTTTAGTGGGATATGGGCCAAACGCACGAGGGTGGGACTAGTGTAGTTGGTCGGTGTGGGTAAGTTGGACCGAAGGTCCTGTTTCCATACTGTATGACTCTATGACACACATTTGATTTGGTTAATGTAATGTCAATGAAACACACAGCTGTTTCTAAAATTTTGTTTTTTGCCAATGTATGTTGCTTACTAACGTGTCTGATCAATTCTGCACCAGGATCGGTACTATTTTCTATTTCCAGCATGGGTAATCCTGGATGGAAAGGCAGATTTGTAATTGTTCTTTGCGTCACCATCACCTTGTCTTGTCCAATTACCCAAGCAGCTAGAATACTGATCGTGCCTGTTGATGGGAGTCACTGGATCAATATGAAATGTTTGATAGAAGAGCTGAACCTTCATGGCCACAGCATCACTGTGCTCAGTCAGTCAACGTCCTGGTATATCAAAGAGAGCCCAGATTAGTATCAATCCATTATAATTCAAATGCCAAGAGAATCTGAAAATTACAACCTGATGGAAAATATTGTACAAATAACATTAGAAAACTTACAGAAAGGCTCGACAGTCTGGGACAAAATTAATCTCCAATATGAAATGTTGATGTTTATGTTTGAGTATCATCAATAGGTGAAAGAGATAATCAAAGCATTATTCGAAAACAATAGCTCGTTGAACCAACTTGAAAATGCAAATTTTGTGTTAGTACTTACAGATCCGGCATTTGGTATGGGTTCAATGCTTGCTTATTATTTAAAACTGCCGCTGGTGCCGATGGCAGGTTGGTGGGGAAGGTCATTTACTCACTGCCCCCTCACCACCGTCCTACATCCCATGCACTGGCTCACATTTGACAGACAAAATGAATATTCTCCAAAGAACACAAAATGTCCTGCAAACTCTTAATGAGTTGCTGATTGTAGAGTTTTTGATACTTAATGAAATCTGCCATCAGTATCTGGGACCAGACACGGACATCAAGTCGATTCTCCTCAGAGCTGATGTGTGGCTGATGAGGGTGGATTTTGTGTTTGAATTCCCAAGACCCACCATGCCAAACATTGTGTACATCGGAGGCTTCCAGTGTAAGCAGAGTTTGAGGAGTTTGTCCAAAGTTCAGGGAAACATGAGCTCGAATCCCGAGGAGCAGCAAAAGTGATCAACATTGCAAGTGATAAACGGCACATCTTATGGGGACAACATGAAGAGACTCTCCGCTCTCCATCGGGACCAGCCAGAGTCGCCAATGGAGAGAGCCGTTATCTGGGTTGAGTACGTTGCCCGACACAAAGGAGCGGGGCATTTGCGCTCAGAATCCCACCGACTCCTCTGGTACGCTCACTATTGTGTAGATGTGATGATCTTTCTGTTGTCTGTGTTACTCCTGCTCACTGTGCTGGTGGTTGGAACACTGAAGAAAGTTTGTCGTGATGTTTTTTAAGAAAAAACAAAAGACGGAGTGAGATTTTTCCCTTGGTAGATTTTGTTCTTTCAAATTAATCAAATAAAGTTTTTCAAGCCTTTGATCCACGGAGTCTCCTTTCCACAAAACATTGATTCAATATGTGGTAATAAAAGCCAGAAATGTGAGTGAAATAATAACATTTGTGCATTGATATGCAGATGAAAAGTGTAATTAGCTGAACCTCATTTTCCTGAAGCCTTAAATTTACTGACAGTTATTCACAATTAAGTTACCTTTGGTTATCTGGGCACAAACCTTTGGGATTCACTGACAGAGTGGACCTTTACTGCACTATTCTCTCTTCCAGTCAATCATGCCAACTCTCACTCTCAATCTGTCAGCATGTTTGCCTTCGTTCCAGTACCCCATTATTGTCATACAATACCACAGTGAGCCTCCTTTAGACTTTAGAGATACAATGTGGAAACAGACCCTTCGGCCCACTGAGTCCGCGCCTACCAGCGATCACTCCATACACTAGATAGACACAAAATGCTGGAATAACTCAGCGGGTCAGGCAGCATCACTGGAAAAAATATTAGGTGACGTTTCTAGTAAGAACCCTTCCCAGACCCCATACACTAGCATTAACCTACACATTAGGGACTATAGACATTTTTTCAAACCGAAGCTAATTAATCTACAAGCCTGTATTTGGAGGGTTGGAGGAAATCGAAGCACCTGGAGAAAACCGCATCACAGCGCACTCGTCACTCTTCACTCTCCTCCATAACCTTTATGTGATGTGGTGACCAGAAATGCACACAATAATCTAAATGTGGCCAAGGCAAAGTGATATACAAAATGAATTGGAACTTTCTGTACTCAATGCCCCTACAGATGAAGGCAAGCTTGCCTTATGCCGTCCTCACTACCCTCCCCACTTGTGTTGTTACATTCAGGATGCAATGGATTTCAAACCAAGATCTCTCTGTATCACAGTGCCCCTAAGCATTCATGCCATTAACTTTAGTTCAGTTTAGTTTTGAGATACCACGCGGAAACAGGCCCTTCAACCCACCGAGTCCACTCCGGCCAGCGATCACCGCGCACGAACACTAGCTTGCACACACTATGGACACACCGGTCACAGGGAGAACGTATAAACTCCGAGGCAACAAATCAACTGAATTTGACCTTGCCAACAAAAAAATATTGCCAACCAAACATGTTATGCAGCTCGGAATGAAAAATAAACGCATCAAAGCAAACATTACTCAACCAAAGCTCTTCTGAGACTTTGTCCCCATCAACTGAAAATCGTTGATCACTTTCCCGTGATTGAAATCTCAGCGACATTGGAAAGGAAACTTCCATCGCGATTGTATTTACCAAATTAAGTTTCATACTTGCGGTTATTTTTAGAAACAGTTTGGGGAGGGGGGGGGGGGGTACTTCGGTGTTGTATTTGTCCGTTATGTTACTCGCGGACAAGTGAGCAAGGTGTGAGGGGGCCGGCGTTTTGTTTTCTTGCGGGGACTGGAAGCGGTCGCAGAGTCCCAGGCTCCAGTGAAGGAGATTGTTTCACTGGTAATTCAGCAGCGGGTGAAGGCACTGCAGCCGCGGGTTGAAGTCCCATCGCAGTCACATCTTTCTGACATTCAGATAACATCGAATTCACTGATACCCAAGGTATGTAAATCGAAAACACTTCCCAATTCTCCACCATCTCGGTGTTGTATCAATGCATGCTTTCTATTTACAGTTTCGGCAACGAATAGGAATATTTAATTTTTTTAAATCTTGAACAAACTTGCCGAGAGCTTATTTTTTTCATACTCGATATTATCTAAACACATATATTTTGTATCCTCCATACACACACATTTCTACTCCCCAGATTTCACTCAATAGTCAATATTCCAAATCCATTAATCCATTCCCGGCCCATTTGACTGTTTTTGCTTTTACTTGCACATGTTTTGTCTGAAGAAGTATCTCGAGCTGTACATTTTCTCCAGAGATGTTACCTGGCCCGCTGAGATACTCCAACTGTTTGTGTCTATCCCATGTTTTGTTGCGGGCTTCACATACACACTTGCGTTTGTTGCAGTGTTCGCCTGATCTCCGATGAAGAATGAGAGCTGTTTTAACGATCCCGATTAGGGTGATGCTGCTGTAAACTAGCTTAATCGCTAAACCACTTCATCCAACCGTGCTGAGTCCATGCGCCAGCTCTCACACCTACGCATTGGCCATGAGGGCACAGACTCAAGCACAGACTCCAATGTTACAGTTCCCTAATCCCGTACAATTTGTTTCCTTGATATCCGTCCCCTTTGATGCCCCCTTTTTCACAGCTTACACTTCCATCATTACGTTTTTGCATATCTCAAATTCATTAGTTCTATATCGCTCTATATACCGTCTCCTGTCTCCCTCTTCCGTGACTCTCAGTCTAAAGAAGGGTCTCGACCGGAAACGTCACCCATTCCTTCTCTCCAGAGATGCTGCCTGTCCCGCTGAGTTACTCCAGTATTTTGCGCTTGCCTTCATCCTAAAATCCACAAACAGGACTGCCCTGGCAGACCCATTGTTTCTGCCTGCTCCTGTCCCACAGATCTCATCTCCAAATTCCACAATTCAGGGGCGGCACGGTGATGCAGCGGTAGAGTTGCTGCCTCACAGCGCCAAAGACCTGACTATGGGTGCAGTCTGTACGGATTGCACGTTCTTCCCGTGACCTGAGTGGTTTCCTTCTACCCTCCAAAGACGTTCAGGTTTGGAGGTTAATTGGCATGGTAACATTCTAAATTGTCCCTAATGTGTGTGGGATAGTGTTAGCGTGCGGGGATCGCTGGTCGGCATGGAATCGGTGGGCCGAAGGGCCTGTTTCCGTGCTTTATCTCTGAACTAAACTAAATTAAACTACCTTGTCCCCCCTTGTCCAGTCCCTTCCGACTTACATCCGAGACACCTCACAAGCTCGTCAACACTTTAATAACTTTCAATTCCTAGGTCCCCATTGCCCCAGCATGGACGATCAGTACATTCCACCGTTCCCCACTAGGAGGGGCTCAGGGCCCTTATGGTCTTCCTTGAACAGGAACTAAATCGGTTCTCCTCTGCACTCTCCTCCACCTTCCGAAATCTGTCCTCACCCTCAACAATCTCTCTGTTGACTCCTCTCACTTTCTTCATGTCTCATGTTTGGCACGGCGGCACAGTGAGGTAGCGGTAGAGTTACTGGCTGACAGCGACAGAGACCCGGGTTCAATCCTGACTACGGGTGCTGTTTGTACGTTCTCCCTGTGACCTGGGTAGGTTTTCCCCGCATGCTCCGGTTTCCTCCCGCACGTGCAGGTTTGTAGGATTCATTGGCTTCTGCAAAATGTGAATTGTCCAGAGTGTGGAGGATAGCGCTAGTGTACGGCGTGATCACTGGTCGGCGTGGCCTCGGTGGACTGATGGGCCTGTTTCCACGCTGACTCTCTTAAGTCTATTGGTACTCGCATGGATTACAGCTGTGCCTGTTTTGTCAAATAGTCCTTGAACCAGGCGTACACTGGCACCATCCCCAACTCTTTCTCCACATTGACGACAGCATCGAGGCTGCCTCCCCCACCCATGCAGAACTCGAGATGCTGCCTGTCCCGCTGAGTTACTCCAGCATTTTGTGTCCATCTTCGGAGTAAACCAGCATCTGCAGTTCCTTCCTAACCCTATTGTTCACAGCAGTTCTCAATCAGTGAACCCGTATGTATTTGCCGACCAAAAGTAAAGTCAGAGCAGAACACTGTGCTGTAGCTAAATACATTTGAATGTTACAGCTGAGTAATGCAGGTGTGTCCCATTCTCACCCTGAAATGGACAACCATTACAGGGCATCCCAAATCAGCAAAGGACCTGTTGGCCATCACAGGTCATTCTGGTGGAAGATCTGTTTCTATGATCATTCCGCTAAAACTTTTGCATCTACAAAGTTACAATTTACCATTCCACCATTGCGTGTGACACTGCTCTGTGTGTTGCAAGGTCTTGCTCCTTGAACCAGTAGAACCTGCCGTATCTGTTGTTCCATATTTCTGTTCCAACCTATCACTCTGGTTGAGTGGACTATTCCTGCTTCCAAATCATGTTTACAAAGGGGGACCCGGTGCGGGCGGGGGGGGGGGGGTGGGCTCTTTAGTTTTAGAATCCTCTGCCCAGGGAATAACCCTGCGTTTGTTTGTTTGTTTGTTTGTTTGTTTGTTTGTTTGTTGTTTATTCCGGTGAAGGCGTTGTGCACACGGCAGCCAGCCAACAGTCGCTTGTCCTTTTCCTCCTTGTGCTCCTTGTGCGTTGTGACTGTTGGCAAACCAATTTCCCTCCGGCGATGAATATCATGTTATTGTATCGTACCGTGCATGTTGAGTAGGAAGGAACTGCAGATGCTGGTTTACACAGAAGATAGAAGCAAATGCTGGAGTAGCTCAGCGGGTCAGGCTGCATTTCTGGAGAAAAAGGATGGGTGATGTTTCAGGACTGAACAAGTCTGAAGGTTTCTGACCCAAAACATCACCTATTCTTGTTCTCCAGAGATACTCAGATTTTGAGTCTGAGAACAGATTCTCCTTAACTTATTGGCCGCGTAGGCCATCAATGGATATTTATAAGGCAGAGATTTATAGATTTTACTTCGGAGTCACGTGAGTGACTACGTGAAGAACCCCGTCAGGGCGCATGCGCGTCATTACGTCTGACGCATTGGCGACAACGGCAGCAGGAGGATGGAGCTCGTCCTGCAAGGTGAGTAATTACAGCTCCATCAAAGTCGGGGAGACTTTGGAGGAGTTAGAAAAAGTAAGAAAGTGTTTCTGTGTTCTTTTTTCCCCACATACTGGAACAAGGAAAAGGTGCAGGCTGCTGACGACAAGGAGAGAGAGAGCTGCGGGATGCAGTCTCTGAAAGGCAGCCTGTCACCTCGGGGGAGTCGCAAGCCGGTAGCGGTGCGGGGCGACAGACTTGGCAAAGTGCCCAGCCGGGTACACAGCCAACGCCAGTCGGGCGGTCGGCATAACCCAAGTCTGTAAGGGCTATAGACTCCGCAGAGTCGGGCCACGAGAGTCCCGTCGGGGACAGGATACCGTTCCCCAGCGGTTATCCAAAAGGAGCAGCTCATACAGGGGCTGCTCCACAGAGACGCTCCAGGAGGAGTAGTGCTGGAGGGAAGCCATAGAGAAGGCTCCGCTGGCAGTGCCTAGGAGAGGTTCTGCTTCATAAAGCCACACTCCAGGAGGAGTTGTGCAGGTGGGAAGCCATAGGTAAGGCTCCGCTGGCAGTGCCTAGGAGAGGTCTGCTTCATAAAGCCACACTCCAGGAGGAGTAGTGCAGGCGGGAGGCCGTGGGGACGGCTCCGCTGGCAGTGCCTAGGAGAGGCCTGCTTCACAAAGCCACACTCCAGGAGGAGTTGTGCAGGCGGGAAGCCTTAGGGAAGGCTCCGCTGGCAGTGCCTAGTAGAGGCCTGCTTAAAAGCACCCTCTTTGCAAGAGGTGAGTGCAGAAGGGCAGATACGCTCTGACCCTGAGTCCGACGACGACTTCCAAAGGGAGGGCAGGCAGCTGCCAGAGCTGACACTGTGTGCAGCACGGTTTGCCATGTCGTCGGACGCTGGTGAGCCTCTGGGTGAGGAAATTGCCACCAGCATAAATTACCAAGTCTCACATCAGCTACAGGAGCTGACAATGGATGAGACAGTAAGGAGGCATAAAGCCCAATCAACTGTAGACTGTTAAAAGTTACTGTTGGGAACAGGAAGAATTGGGGCAAGATGGGCATACTAATGAGAGCCCAGGAGCATGTCAAGCTCCAGCATATTTTTAAAGTTGCTGGCATCTGGTATAATGAGCATGGCCAGGATGGTGGATGGAGAGGCCATGACAAATTACAACAAAAGGCGCTATTGTGGAGTGCCCACGTTGAGATCAACTGCCTTGGCAAGACTGCGATTACACCAACCATCAATTCTAAAATGCTTCACTCTGCCAGCCTGGCACAGTGCAACTGGCACAGCTGTTTGGCGAGGATTTCGCACAGAAGGTGAAGGAGCTGGAGGAGAAGTATCCCTATAAGCAAGGAGACTGGTCTGGGCAAGGGACGAGTCCAGCTACGATACAGCGCAGTTGGCGTTTGGCTGTAGCACCGCCAGGGAAGGGGAGATATCCAGCTCGAGGCCGGGGAAGAATGCCAGGTGGTAAGGAGGTAAGTGGGTCTGGTTCGCAAGTACACAGATCTAATGTGATACCTCAGATATGGTTATACTGAAGGTTATTGAAGGGTATCGAATAAAGCTTAATGCAAATTCTGATTTACCCATGCAACATGTTCCAAAAAGGAGTTTGACTTCAGTATCACCGAACAATTGGAAGTTCAGGTGGAACTTGCAAGCTTATGTAATAAAGGTGTAATTGCTAAGGCAGTTTACCAAAGCCATCAGTTTGTGTCCAATATCTTTCCCAGACCAAAAAAGGATGGGGGGATGCAGAATTATACTGGACCTGAATAGGCTTAACCCTTTTGTAGAGTATAGACATTTTAAGATGGAAACGTTTGAGAAGGAGATCTTAAAGATGCGGATTCCGTGTCTGTTCATTTGCAGGATAGAAGATTTAAAATTCAGCTGGATGGGGCAATTATGCCAATACAATGCACTGCCTAATGGTTTGTCTTCAGCTCCTAGAGTGATTACAAAGTTGTTAAAACCTATTCTAGGCATGATGAGAAGTCAAGGGCATGTGCTCATGGCTTAACTAGATAATATTTGATTGTAGGACAATCAAAGGAAACAGCTGAAGCATCAGTGGCAGTTGGTAAAAACCACTTTTTAACATAAGCTATCCAGAGAAATCTAAATTTATACCTGTGACACAAATTGACTAGTTGGGTTCACAATAGACTTAATCAACATGATTGTGACCTTGCCCAGGCAAAAAAAAAGGGTAGAGCTAATTAAGAGCTGTATCAAGTTAATTGCTGACACACAGCCTTCAATTAGCCAGGTGACAAGTCTGCTGTGGTAATTGCTGGCAGCATTTCCAGCAGTTCAATATGGCCACTTTATTATCTACAATTACAAAGGTCAAAGGAACAAGCACTGAGGATACATTGGGGTCATTATAATAGACCTATGCTTCTATCAATAGAGGCTGTTGCTCGTGTACAATGGGGGATTCAGCATGTGTCCACTAGTAGTTCCAAAGTGTTATTGGACCAAGCTTCCATGATTTTGCAGACCGATGTCAGAGCACTTGGGTAGGGTGCTACTGATACAAGATCCAGCTGTGGAAACAGATGGACATTGCTTCTGCAAACATGGGGAATTAACCAAGGTTATTTTATGGATTCAAGGCTTATGGCACTAGCTAAACTAGTTTGCATGTGCAGTGCAAAATAGACAACACTGCAGCAGTTGCTGATATGAATCACATGGGTGGAATCATGGATATTTGGATTGGAGCTATCTGCCAGGGAAACTTAATGTAGTTCCAGATGGCAGCTCATGGAAATTCCGTGATAATACAGAGTGGATGTTGAACCAGGATGTGTTCAAGAACATAGTGCTTCTATATGGAAGGCCAAAATAAGTTTCATGGGCACCAGATCCAGGGGCAGTGGCAATTGATGCTTTTTCACTAAATTGGGATGATATGTTTGTGTATATTTTCCCACCATTCTGCCTCATAGGTCGGTGTTTGAGAAAATCAAGCAGGATGCCGCTTCAGGGGTTTTGGTGATACCAAATTGGCCGATTCAACCATGGTTCCCTCTGATGTTACAGATAGCGATCCAACCTCTTTTTGCTGATTCCAAACAGTAGGAATTTGCTGGACGTTAACATCCAGTAACACGTTAAGTTCATCCGTTATGTGTTCGTATTGATCTGTTCATTTGCAGGTTTTTAAGAATGCCTTACATTGGTCGAGGACTTTCTAGGCCAACGGTGGATATACTCACTGCAGCCTGGAGAAAGAGTACTCAAAAGCAGTATATGACTTATGTAACAAATGGGAACAATATGGTGTTCAAAAGAATATTCAATATGATACTGTAGTTATTGAAAATGTGTTAGAGTTTATCTACACTTTATTATGATGAAGGTCTTAGCTATACTGCTATCAATACAGCTAGAAGTGCTTTGTCCGCATATCTTGTAATAGGTACACGGGCACAAAGTATAGGATCTCACCCTCTCATATCTAGGTTGATGAAAGGAATCTAATTCCAAACCGCCTAAGCCTAGGTATATGGTAATCTGCGAGGTAAGCGTTGTTCGTAACATACTTCGTCATTGGGTCCCTGTCACGGCTATAACTTTGTTAAAATTAACCATGAAATTGGCTATGCTAATGGCATTGGTGTCAGTACAGAGAGTGCAGACTTTCCAAAAAACTTCAGTTCGAGAGAATGGAAGTGAATACAGAGAATGTTCTGTTTTATATTTCTGACCTGCTCAAACAAAGCAGGCCAGGTGTGACAGGTTTTAAGATTGTGTTCTCAGCATATCCTACAGCTCCATGTTTATGTGTAAGGACACATTTGTTACATTACATTGAAGCCACAAGGGCTTTAAGACAAGAAGAAACAGGATTATTTGTCAGTTACAAGAAGCCAACATAGAAGAGTGGCAGTTCAGACTATCTCAAGGTGGTTAAAGCAAGAGTTGGTTCAGGCAGGAATTAACATTTATGTGTTTACATCTCATTCCACTAGCGCAGTAGCAACATCCGTGGCCAGGGCGATGGACGTTCCTATCGACCATATATTAAAAGCCGCAGGTTGGAAAAATGAACTTGTGTTTCAGCAATACTACCATCGGCCGATTGCCGATGGAGGGCTGTTTGCCAACTCAATATTGAGTGCTGTTGCTATTGTTTAAAGTCTGTTTTCAATACTGTTTCATTCTGTTTCGTTTGTTGCCCTACATTAAGAGGGTTTATTGGTTGTTTTATGACCAAAAATAAAACTGTTTTGTTTTTGCATGATATGCAATGTCATGTTTACAGCATTATTGATGATACTCAGTCAATCGATGCAGTGAGAAGCCGGGATTTTGATCTGCGGCATAAAAATCACAGAGCTTTAAAATCTTCACGTAGTCACTCACGTGACTCCGAAGTAAAATAGTAAGATTAAACGAGAACTTACCAGTTTGAAGTTTGATCTTTATTTTATGAGGAGTTACGTTGGTGATTATGTGCCCGCCACGCCCAACCCTCTCTCATAGAAAAAAGGTCATAATGGTAGTTCTCATGTTGATCATCTTAATATGTTACTTCAATTATGGTGTTGTCTGTGATTTCATACCGCTGCTTTGAAGATTGACGCGCATGCGCCCTGACGGGGTTCTTCACGTAATCACCAACGTAACGCCTCATGAAATAAAGATCAAACTTCAAACTGGTAAGTTCTCGTTTAATCTTACTATTCTTGATTAGTAAGGGTGTCATGGGGAGAAGGCAATAGACAATAGGTGCAGAAGTAGGCCATTCGGTCCTTCGAGCCAGCACTGCCATTTACTGTGATCATGGCTGATCATCCACAACCAGTAGCCCGTTCCTGCCTTCTCCCCATATCCCTTGACTCTGCTATCTTTAAGAGCTCTTTTTTAACTCTCTTTTGGAAGCATCCAGAGAATTGGCCTCCACTGCCTTCTGAGGCAGAGATTTCCACAGCTTCACAACTCACTGCGTGAAAAAGCTTATTCTGTGGCCCCTGGTTTTGGACTCCCCCAACATCGGGAACATGTTTCCTGCCTCAAGCCTGTCCAATCCCTTAATAATCCCTTCCTCAAATTTAGAGACTAAAACTGCACAAAATACTCCAGGTAAATACACACTACTGAATGGTCTCACTAGGGCACTTGTCAAATGCAGAAGGACCTCTTTGCTCCTATACTCAACTCCTCTCCTCAACTTTAGCTTTATTCGCAGCCTGCTGTACCTGCATGCTTACTTTCAGTGACTGATGGACAAGGGCTACCAGATCTCGTTGTACTTCCCCTTTTCCTAACTTGCCACCATTCAGATAATAATCTGCCTTCCTGTTCTTGCCACCAAAGTGGATAACCTCACATTTATCCACATTAAACTGCATCTGGCATGCATCTGCCCACTCACCCAACATGACCAAGTCACCCTGCATCCTCATAGCATCCTCCTCACAGTTCACACTGCCACCCAGCTTTGTGTCATCTGCAAATTTGCTAACGTTACATTTAATCCCTTCATCTAAATCATTAATATATATTGTAAAAAGCTGCGGTCCCAGCACTGAGCCTTGTGGTACCCCACTAGTCACTGCCTGCCATTCTGAAAGGGAACCGTTTATCCCTACTCTTTGTTTCCTGCCTGTCAACCAATTTTCTATCCTTGTCAGTACTTTACCCCCAATACCAAGTGCTCCAATTTTGCCCACTAATCTCCTATGTGGGACTTATCAACGACTTTCTGAAAGTCCAGGTATACAACATCCACTGGCTCTCCCTTGTCCATTTTCCTAGTTACATTCCCAAAAATTCAAGAAGATTAGACCACCTTGATTTCCACTTCGTAAATCCATGCTGACTCGGACCGATCCTGTTACTGGTATCCAAATGTGCCGCTATTTCATCTTTTATAATTGATTCCTGCATCTTACCCATCACCGATGTCAGGCTAACTGATGTCAGGAAAGATAATGGAGTTGAGAGGGAAAGATAGATCAGTCATGATTGACTGGCAGAGTGGACTTGATGGGCCAAATGGCCTAATTCTTCTCCTAGAAATTATGTACATATTTATTTCCTTCAAAATACACTGAACTCTCATTGGAAAATGAAATGTGGCCTTAAGCTTTTGGGGAAATATTGCACAACAATTAAAATCCTTTGAATCCCCCTTAACGCAAATTAGTTTAGTTTTGTTTAAGAATAAGGATTAAGCCATTTAGAATGGCGACGAGGAAACACTTTTTCTCACAGAGAGTGGTGTGTCTGTGGAATTCTCTGCCTCAGAGAGCGGTGGAGGCAGGTTCATTGGATGCTTTCAAGAGAGAGCTAGATAGGGCTCTTACAAATAGCGTAGTCAAGGGATATGGGGAGAAGGCAGGAATGGAGTACTGATTGGGGATGATCAGCCATGATCACATTGAATGGTGGTGCTGGCTCAAAGGGCCAAATGGCCTACTCCTGCACCTATTGTCTATTGTCTATTGTTTAGAGATACAGCATGGAAGCAGGCCCTTTGCCCCACCGAGTCCATGCCGACCATCGATCACTCGTTCTGTATGATCTCAATTTCCCATCCACTCTCTCCACACTTGAGGCAATATACAGAGGCCAATTAACCTACAAACCTGCATGTCTTTGGGATGTGGGAGGAAACGGGTGGCAGACTAACTCAGCGGGTCAGGCAGCATCTATGGTGAACGTGAACAGGTCATGTTTCGGATGTCAAAGGGTAATGGGATGACGGCAGGAGAATGTGGTTGAGAAGGAAACATAGATCAGCCCTGATTGAATGGTGGAGTAGATTGGATGGGCCGAATGGCCTAATTCTGCCCCGAGAGCTTATGAACATGTAATCTATCCCTGAAGTGATGAGTTACCTCTCTGAGGTACTCCAGCACTTCGTGTCTTTATTCTCTTTTTGCCAATGTTTGTCACTTACCAACATTTCTAGCCAATTCTACCACAGGGTCAGTGTGATCATCTTTCTTCAACATGGGTGGTCTTGGATGGAAAAGCACATTAAAGCACATCAAAGGTCACATTTGTTCTTGGTATCATCTTCGCCCTGTCTTGTCCAATTACCCAAGCAGCTAGAATATTGGTCGTGCCTGTTGATGGAAGTCACTGGATCAATATGAAAATTCTAATGGAAGAGCTGACCATTCGTGGCCACAGCATCACTGTTCTTTGTTACTCCGCAACCTGGTACATCAAAGAGAGACCCGATCTGTATCAAACCGTCATAGTTCAAGCACAAGATAACTTTGTAGCACCTTCAAGGAAAGAAATGATGGAAAAAATGGTGCTAATGTCACTGGACAGATTACAGAATGGTCACACACTATGGGGCAACATTATGTTACAAAATCTAATGATTACAATTATGTACAATTTTCATAGAATTTCTCAAAATTTCCACATGGCAATCTTTGAAAATAAAAGCTTGTTGAATCAATTGGAAAATGCAAACTTTGACCTAATTCTCACAGATCCTGTATTTGGCATTGGGTCAATGCTTGCGTATTATTTAAAAGTGCAGCTGGTGTACAACGTTTGATGGCTGATCATTGGGGAAGCCCATTTTCTCACTGCTCCGTCACCACTTTCCTACGTCCCACTTCCTGGCTCACTACTCACAGACAAATGGATTTTCTCCAAAGAACAGAAAATGTCATTCACCGTCTCTTTCAACACATAATTTCTGAGTTTTTGGTGTTCCCACTTTATAATAAATTCTGCCATCGGTATCTGGGACCAGACACGGACATCAAGTCGATTCTCGAAAGAGCTGATGTGTGGCTGATGAGTGTAGATTTTGTCTTTGAATTCTCAAGACCCACCATGCCAAACATTGTGTATATCGGAGGCTTCCCGTGTAAACCAGCACAGCCTCTGGCAGCAGACTTTGAGGAGTTTGTCCAAAGCTCAGGGAAACATGGACTTCTTGTAATGTCATTGGGTTCCATTGTCGACTCTTTACAAATGGAGATTACAATGAAAATAGCAGAAGCTTTATCTCAAATCCCCCAGAAGGTTATCTGGAGATATGATGGTGAGACCCCTCCCAATATAGGGAATAATACATTGCTGGCAAAATGGATCCCTCAGAACGACCTGCTGGGTCACCCCAACACACGAGCCTTTGTTTCACACGGAGGCACCAATGGCATTTATGAAGCCATTTACCATGGGGTGCCAGTGATCGGCATGCCTCTGCTTTTTGACCAGTTTGACAATGTAATTAGACTCGAATCCCGAGGAGCAGCAAAAGTGATCAACATTGCAACCATGCACTCCACAGACCTGTTGCAGGCACTCAACGAGGTGATAAATGGCGCATCTTATGGGGACAACATGAAGAGACTCTCCGCTCTCCATCGGGACCAGCCAGAGTCGCCAATGGAGAGAGACGTTTTCTGGGTTGAGTACGTTGCCCGACACAAATTCTGCGCTCAGAATCCCACCGACTCCCCTGGTACGCTTACTATTGTGTAGATGTGATGATCTTTCTATTGTCTGTGTTACTCCTACTCACTGTGCTGGTGGTTGGAACACTGATGAAACGTTGCCGTATTGCTTGGAAGAAAAAGTTGTTGGGTCTAATAACTAGAACTTATTTCTGAACAGCATTGGCAGAAGCAAGTCCAAGGGACTGCTCTCGGATCAATGTTAAGGGAAATCGAGAAATAAATGAGGAGCTAAATGTTAGCACTGCTTGCAGGAGATTTGACTGAAGATGTTGCAGGAACATATGAGCCTGAAATATTACTGAGAAAATGAGATTACAGTTGATGTGAAGGCGAGGCCAAACATTGTTTGTAAGGAAGATAGACACAAAAAAGCTGGAGTAACTTAGCTGGTCAGGCAACATATATGGAGAAAAGGAATAGGTGACATTTCAGGTCGATAGACTTTGTCAGTCTAAAGAAGGGTCTTGACCCAAAACATCACTTATTCACTCTCATCTGAGATGCTGCCTGTCCCGCTGAGTTACTCCAGCTTTTTGTGTCTATCTTCTGACTGAGAGTCAGAGGAGAGGGAACCGACAGATATGAAAAGGTACATAGAACAAATGAATGAGAGATATGGAAAGAGACAGATCAAAGCCAGCAACGACAATCAACGAAAGGTTGAGCCCACAATGGTGCATTGTTGGCTGTGGGGAATGTGATAATGAATAATGCAAACAGTGAAACTCAGCAGGATGACAGTGAAACTAGTACAAAAACTAGGGTAGGGGAGGGACATAGAGAGGGGATGCAAGGGTTACTTGAAGTTAGAGAAATCAATATTCATACTGCTGGGTTGTCAGCTGCCCAAGCAAAATATGACATTTCATAATGTTGGGTACATCTTTTAAAATTGAATTGTCAGTCACCCACTGAAGATGTCCACATGCCTGTCTCCATACCACCTCCCTCGACTCTGTCCAGGGACCCCGACAGTCCTTTCAGGTTAGACAGTGGTTCACTTGCACCTCCTCCAACCTCATCTACTGTATCCGTTGTTCAAGATGTGGACTCTTATACATCGGCGACACCAAACTCAGACGGGGCGATCGTTTCGCGGAACTCCTTCGCTCAGTGCACCTGAACCTACATGATCTCCCGGTTACTAACAGCCCCATATGAAGCTTTTCAAAAAGGGGGGTGGCATGACAGGATTACAAAATTTTAATGTGAAATAACGTGCATGTCGCGCACATCATGAGCGCGAAGTGCGTCACGGCCGGGGTCCAGGGCCCCCTTAAGGGCCCTGGAAGCTCTGGGTTTTTAGATGCTCTGTGGTGCATTCTGAGCCTTATTTTGGAGCTTTTTTGCACCAAATCTATGACCAATATTTCAGAAATAAATTTGGTTGTCAAGAGTAATGAGTGGGTGTAATCGGATGTTTGAGGTCATTGCTGTATCCTTTTTTTAAAATCAAGAATTGAAGTTGTCCTTGTTTTATTAATCAAGTTTACTGTTGTAAAATGTTATGTAAAATGTTATAAAGGAGCATGCAAAAATTGCAAATAAAATACTGTAAGTTTTTGCAGTAAATAAAATCTTTTTTTAGAAAATGTTTTGTGTGTTGATTTGATTGCCTGTTACTGTTAGTGTGTGCAGTGCACCTTTAATAGTCTTCCTGACCTAACCATTTCACATCACATCAATTTCAACATGGAATAGTGATGTGAATACAACATTTAGTTCGACCAATTTCCATCATGAAAATTATCACTTTTCTATGATCGCTTTCAAACTAACCTATTTTACTTCGGAGTCACGTGAGTGACTACGTGAAACATAGAAACATAGAAACATAGAAAATAGGTGCAGGAGTAGGCCATTCGGCCCTTCGAGCCTGCACCGCCATTTGATATGATCATGGCTGATCATCCAACTCAGTATCCCATCCCTGCCTTCTCTCCATACCCCCTGATCCCTTTAGCCACAAGGGCCACATCTAACTCCCTCATAAATATAGCCAATGAACTGGCCTCAACTACCTTCTGTGGCAGAGAATTCCACAGATTCACCACTCTCTGTGTAAAAAATGATTTCCTCATCTCGGTCCTAAAAGTCTTCCCTCTTATCCTTAAACTGTGACCCCTAGTTCTGGACTTCCCCAACATCGGGAATAATCTTCCTGCATCTAGCGTGTCCAACCCCTTAAGAATTTTGTAAGTTTCTATAAGATCCCCCCTCAGTCTTCTGAATTCCAACGTGTACAAGCTGAGTCTATCCAGTCTTTCCTCATATGAAAGTCCTGCCATCCCAGGAATCAGTCCGGTGAACCTTCTCTGTACTCCCTCTATGGCAAGAATGTCTTTCCTCAGATTAGGAGACCAAAACTGTACGCAATACTCCAGGTGTGGTCTCACCAAGACCCTGTACAACTGCAGTAGAACCTCCCTGCTCTCATACTCAAATCCTTTTGCTATGAATGCTAACATACCATTTGCTTTCTTCACTGCCTGCTGCACCTGCATTCCTACTTTCAATGACTGGTGTACCATGACACCCAGGTCTCGTTGCATCTCCCCTTTTCCTAATCGGCCACCATTCAGTTAATAGTCTACTTTCCTGCTTTTGCCACCAAAAGTGGATAACCTCACATTTATCCACATTATACTGCATCTGCCATGCCTTTGCCCACTCACCCAACCTATCCAAGTCACCTTGCAGCCTCCTAGCATCCTCCTCACAGCTGAGACTGCCCCCCAGCTTCGTGTCATCCGCAAACTTGGAGATGTTGCATTCAATTCCCTCATCCAGATCATTAATATATATTGTAAATAGCTGAGGTCCCAGCACTGAGCTTTGCGGTACCCCACTAGTCACTGCCTGCCATTCTGAAAAAGACCCGTTTACTCCTACTCTTTGCTTCCTGTCTGCCAGCCAGTTCTCTATCCACATCAATACTGAACCCCCAATACCATGTGTTTTAAGTTTGTATGCTAATCTCTTATGTGGGACCTTGTCGAAAGCCTTCTGAAAGTCCAGATATAACACATCCACTGGTTCTCCCTTATCCACTCTACTAGTTACATCCTCGAAAAATGCTATAAGATTTGTCAGACATGATTTACCTTTCATAAATCCATGCTGACTTTGTCCAATGAACTCACCACTTTCCAAATGTGCTGCTATCCCATCTTTAATAACTGACTCCAGAATTTTCCCCACCGCCGATGTTAGACTAACTGGTCTGTAATTCCCCGTTTTCTCTCTCCCTCCCTTTTTAAAAAGTGGGGTTACATTAGCTACCCTCCAGTCCTCAGGAACTACTCCAGAATCTAAAGAGTTTTGAAAAATTATCACTAATGCATTCACGATTTCTGCGGCTACTTCCTTAAGTACTCTGGGATGCAACTTATCCGGCCCTGGGGATTATCGGCCTTTAATCCATTCAATTTACCTAACACCACTTCCCGGCTAACCTGGATTTCACTCAGTTCCTCCATCTCATTTAACCCCCGGTCCCTTGCTATTTCCAGTAGATTATTTATGTCTTCCTTAGTGAAGACAGAACCAAAGTAATTATTCAATTGGTCTGCCATGTCCTTGTTCGCCATGTCCTCTGGTAGGCTGCTCGTTCTGGCTAATTTGTAGGCGTCCTCTTTTGTTTTGATACTATCCCTGATTTCCCTTGTTATCCACGGATGCACTACCTTCCCTGATTTATTCTTTTGCCAAACTGGGATGAACACTTGTTGTAGTTCATCCATGCAGTTTTTAAATGCCTTCCATTGCATATCCACTGTCAACCCTTTAAGAATCATTGGCCAGTCTATCTTGGCCAATTCACGTCTCATACCCTCAAAGTCACCTTTCTTTAAGTTCAGGACCTTTGTTTCTGAATTAACAATGTCACTCTCCATCCTAATGAAGAACTCAACCATATTATGGTCACTTGCCCAAGGGGCCATGCACAACAAGACTGCTAACTAACCCTTCCTCATTACTCAATACCCAGTCTAGAATAGCCTGCTCTCTCATTGGTTCTTCTACATGTTGGTTTAGAAAACTATCCCGCATATATTCCAAGAAATCCTCTTCCTCAGCACCCCTGCCAATTTGATTCACCCAATCTATATGTAGATTGAAGTCACCCATTATAATGGTTTTACCTTTGTTGCACGTGTTTCTAATTTCCTGTTTGATGCCATCCCCTACTCCACTACTACTTTTAGGTGGCCGGTACACCACTCCCACTAGCGTTTTCTGCCCCTTAGTGTTTCGCAGCTCTACCCATATCGATTCCACATCCTCCAAGCTAATGTCCTTCCTTTCTATTGCGTTAATCTCCTCTCTAACCAGCAACGCTACCCCACCTCCTTTTCCTTTCTGTCTATCCCTCCTGAATATTGAATATCCCTGAATGTTCAGCTCCCAGCCTTGGTCACCCTGGAGCCATGTCTCCGTGATCCCAACTATATCATATTCATTAATAACTATCTGCACATTCAACTCATCCACCTTATTACGAATGCTCCTTGCATTAAGATACAAAGCCTTCAGGCTTGTCTTTACAACACTCTTACCCCTTATACAATTATGTTGAAAAGTGGCCCTTTTTGATTTTTGCCCTGGTTTTGTCTGCCTGCCACTTTTACTTTTCACCTTGCTACCTACCTTGCTACCTAGTGAAGAAGGCCATCAACCCGCATGCGCGTCATGTCAGCGTAGGTATCCTCAGGGGCCTGCGGCAGCACCTGTTTTAGGGCTGCCTACGTATCTCTCTCTCTATGGAGGGGAGTGCGAGGTATACTCGCAAGGGAAGGGGCTATAGTCCCCTCACGCTACAAGTGCGGGCAATGAACAGCACTATCAGGGGTGGCATTGGAGGGGACATGAAATCCAGGAAATAAAACCAGCCATCATATTGGCGACTCACACCCCACGCCTCATCGGCAGTAGCAGTTCACTGAAGCTGGTGGCAGCTTGAAAGCTGGACAGAGGTCTTTCAGGTGAAGGTCCAAGCCAGTCTCAAGAAATATGGAATTCACAAACACTACCAAGACCACCGGGAACCATGGAGGAAGGTGGGTCTGGTTCTTCCGAAACATGGGGTGAGTGGACCATTTACAAGTTGGTAATATTTACACTTGGTTTTGTACAAATTGAAATGATAACATGTGATTGGATTATTATTGCACAGTATACAAGGGTACCAAGTATGGCTTGGAATTGGGGCCAGAGTTGTCTTTCGAGGCAGGCTCAGTATCATGGCCAGGATTACCTTTCGAGACAGGCTCGGAAATAAGGCCAGAGTTGTCTTTCAAGGCAGGCTCAGTATTATGGCCAGGATTACCTTTCGAGACAGGCTCGGGAATTTTGCCAGTTGCCGTTTCGAGGCAGGCATGGAATTATGGCAGGTGTGGCCTGTTCATTGTGTAAGATGGAGGATATTGGTTCATAATTCATTTAACTAACATGTGCAACATAGACTTTTCAGTATATGGAACTTGTTACTGTCTAACAACTGATTTTCCTTAGGATCTTTATGGCAAAGAGGCATACTATTCAGGTCCCATTCACAGGGATCACCGGAGACATTTGAAATGTACCTGGATGGGGCTATGATTACGGTTAATGCGTTGCAAATGGGTTAAACTTCAGCTCCCAGGTATTTACCAAATTACAAAACCGGTGCTTGGACTGCTCAGAGCTTAAAAACACTTGTTATGGCTTAGTTGGATGATATTCTAAACGTTGTGTTTTGCTAAACTCAACTGTTTCAGCCGCAACTATATTTGAGAAATTGGGGTCCCTCATCCATCCAGTTAATTTAAGTTGATACCAGAGTTAATGATTATTCTGATTTACCTTTAACTATTAATTTATCTGGGACTCATCCCTGGGGCAAGAGATTGGAATCAGTAGAAGCCTGTAACAACCTTGTTATCAAGCAGTCTTCTATTCATCAAGTGAAATTGGGAATATAGCATTGGCCTTTGCATTATCAGAATTTACACGTGCAAAGTAGTAACCTCTCAAGTGCCATATAGGTCTTTGTCAACAGACCAATGCTATTACCAGCTGAAGCTACCTAAGTCACAATGGTGGACGAACTATATTCAGCATTGCTCCAGTAGTTTGGTCAATAAATCTTCAGTTATATTACAAACTGATGCTAGTCCTCATAGATGGGATATTACGAATGCCATCTCTAGTCATGGAGATGGAAGGGATTTGCATGGTTACCAATTCTTCAGTTTATTGGTATAAACTACCTATAGACACTAGGTGCATACTATAGGTTAAAGGGTTATTGTGCGACTATGCATAAACTACATGCTCAGTTCCAAGTTGATACACTGCGGTGATGGCATATGTTAGTCACATGGGTGCAATCAAGTCAAAAGTATCCTGTCATAATTTAACCAAACTCATTTGGTGCTGGGGTATTATCATGTAAAATCAATGACAACACAGAATGCATGTTGGATCACAAAGTATTTAATGACATCATGTCTCGATGGAATACCGAATATCGATACGTTTGCATCCAGGCTCATTCACCGGTTGCAAAAACATGTGGCGAGAGTTACATTCTCGCTACGGGGGAATAATGTTCTTTTATGTCTTTTCTCCATTTTGCCTCATCAGTCGGATCTTGCAATAAAATCAGCAAGATCCCACTTCAGGTTTTCGTACTGTCTGACTGGCCTATGCAGCCATGGTTACCCGCGAATATTGGGAATAATAATAGAACCTTATATGGGTATTCAAAAAAAAAAATAATAACTTTGCTGGTTCAACCTGGGACTCGGTGAACCAGCCTCTTGCATGATTAATCAAGTGATTGCGTTACAGAATCTGAGAAGACTGCTCCTGCGGCGTGGGTTGTCACCAAAAAAACAGTACATTTCCTCTTTAGATGGGAAGCGTTCTGTTTAAATGTTTTGTTACATATTATACGGCACGGATACTGACGTGTTAGAGTTCATTTTCAAATGGGTCATGACAATAAGTTTAGTTATAGTCCCATTAACTGTGCCCAACGTACTTTCTCATCATATTTGCTGCAGCGAGCGGGACCGCTCTGTTGGGTCTCACCCTCTGATATCCAGTTTATTAAGGATATCTTTAACTCAAGTTCTCCCAGACCCAAGTACACAGAAGTATGGGATATTGACATTGTGTTAACACTACTTCACCAGGGGGTTCCAGCCATATCCTTATCTTTGGCCAGACTCTAATAGATAGTTATCCCTTGGTGCTGTTCTCAGCGCAACGGGTCCAGTCATTACATAATTTGCGACTGGACAGGATCGTTTCACCTGCTAATAATATAATAATTCATGTTTACGTTTTAGTAAAGCAGGGCAGCCCAGGGGTCTCAGGTCTCAAACTAGTTCTCATGGCATACCCCATGCACCTTCGGTTACATATGGTCACACATTTACAACATTACGTCAAGGTCACCTAGAGCCTTAGAGGCTCTGATACTAGCTATGTTTGTTTGTTACAAATAACCTCATAAGAAGGTATCAGGTCAGACCATCGCCAGGTGGTTATAATGGGGTTTTGGCTTATGCAGGAGTAGATACTATCTTCTAAGCTCACTCCACGGGGGCTGCTACAACATCAGCAGCAAGGGTTATGTGCGGTCCTCTAGACCACATCTTGCCGACTGCAGGTTGGTCTTACGATCGAGTTTCCATACATTTATGTTAACCCATTGCCAGACCCGGGGTATTTGCCAACTCTATTTTTAGGTTCTATTTTATAGTTTCCCCCCCGGAACAGAGGGGTTACTATTATTATTATTATTTGTTCATTTATCAGCATCAGCATGTTTTAACTCTATGTCATGTCTGTATGCATTATGAATGTTTCTCTTATCTGTGGTCAACTGATGCAGTCGTGCTTGTGTGGGCTCGTTTTCCATGGCATGAAATCACAGAGCTTCAAAATCTTCACATAGTCACTCACGTGACTCCGAAGTAAAATAGTACGATTTTTTTTTTTTTTAATTAAAATTTATTAGAAGTAAGTACAGTACAGTACAGTGGTACCTTTTTAAAGGTTCCCAAAATAATGTTAACATAATACATTCTTTGTACAACTTCCTTTTTTTTTTAGAAAGAGATAAGAAAGAAATAGTAAAGAATAGAGGAAAGTCTAGTGTGTGTGAAAAAAAAAGAAAGAACAAAGAAAAAAATATGAACTAGTAAAGAAAAGAAATAAGTAGGAAAGTGAAGCAGGAGGGAGATTATCCACTCGCCACAAGTCAATGCTTTTTTATATTCTTGATCATCTTTCACCCATACCTGAAACTTTTTTCGATACTGTTGCACCACATGAATCCAAAAAATCAATAAATGGAGACCAACTCATTAAGAATTGGTCTTGTTTGTCTATTAGGAGGAGTCTCATTTCTTCCAGGTGGGCTGTGTCCAACATATTACTGATCCACATTTTGAATGTTGGTATAGTAGCATTTTTCCAAAATTTAAGTATAAGTTTTTTTGCTATTATTAAACCATAATTAAAAAATGAATTTTGGGGTATATTTAATTTGTTCCCATCTCCTATTACTCCGAATATAATCATTTCAATATTAGGTTCCATTTTTATCTTAAATAGACTAGTGAATATATTAAATATATCACACCAAAATTTATGACGTTTTGTGCAAGAAACAAAAGAGTGTGTGATATTAGCATTTTGAGAAAGACATTTGTCACAGATGGGAGAAATATTTGAATAAAATTTATTCAACCTAGTTTTTGAATAATATAATCAGTGTAATATTTTAAATTGAATTAAATTGTGTCTAGCATTAATCGAACATTATGTATATATATCTATCAAATACTTTTCCCATGTTTCTTTAGAATTTTTTATCATTAATTCTTTTTCCCAGTCTTCTCTAATTGCCTCTGTTGATGGCAATTCTCTGTTAAGAATACTATTATATAGATAAGATATTAAGTTTTGTGAGTCCGCCTTAATATTCATTGCTTCTTCCAGTGGGTCTATCATTATGCTCTGAAATCTCGGTATATATTTCTTCATAGTCACATATCTGTAAATATTTAAAGTATTGGTTGTTATTCAGATTAAATTTTAATTTTAATTGTTGAAATGATAATAAATTTCCCATTTCATACATGTCACCCACCTTTTTAATTCCCAATCTTTCCCATTGTCTATGTTTTATCCATAAAAGATGGTTTAAATACCAGATTATTCACTATTGGTGTTAGTGATGATAGGTTTCTTAATTTTAAAGTTAATTTTATTCCAAATTCGTATTATATTATGTATAATTGGATTTTTCTTATATAATGTATTGTTCAATTTTATCGGGGAGAAGAGGATCGCTCCTAAATCGTACGGAGAACAATCCTCTTTCTCCATTCTTATCCATTCCACCTGTTGAGAAGGACTATCCAACCAATAAATTATATTCTTAATATGCACTGCCCAATAATAATATAAAAAATTAGGCAGTGCAAGTCCCCCTACCTCTTTAGGTTTGCACAAGTAGTTTCTTTTAATTCTATGTGCTTTATAGTCCCAGATAAAATTGGTAATATTAGAGTCTAATTAAAAAATATATATATTTTGGTATATATATTGGTATGGATTGAAATTAATATATTATTTGTGGTAAAACGATCATTTTTATAGCGTTTATTCTGCCAATTAATGATAACGGGAGCGTTTTCCAAAATTTAATCAGAGCATGCAATTTATTTAATAAAGGAGTAAAATTAGCGTTAAATAATGATTTATATCTTCTAGTAACTTGAATACCCAGATACTTAAATTTTTCCGTTGCAATTTTAAATTGAAATTTTAATAGGTGATTCGCTTTCTGTGGCTTTAGTGACATAATTTCACTTTTGTTCCAATTTATTCTATATCCAGAAAAAGAACCAAATTCCTCTATTAAGTTTAGTAAATTTGGGATACTCGTTTGTGAAGTTATAATATATAAAAGTATATCATCTGCATATAATGAAATTTTGTTATTAGAGTCATTAGTATTATATTCCTGAATATTCGGATGCGTTCTTATCCTTTCAGCCAAAGGCTCTATCATAAGGGCAAATAGCAGGGGTGATAAAACACATCCCTGCCTATTGCCCCGTGATAATTGGAATTTTGGAGAGAACATATTATTAGATAATATTCCTGCCATCGGTTTATCGTATAGTAATTTTACCCATCTAATAAAATTATCTCCCATATTAAATTTTTGGAGTACTATGTATAAATACTGTCACTCTACCTGATCAAATGCTTTCTCTGCATCCAAAGATATAACTAATAAGTCTTCTTTTTCCATTTTATGTGAATACATTATATTAAAAAGTCATCTCAGATTATTAGATGATTGTCTTTTAGGTATAAACCCCATTTGGTCCGGGTTTATCAATTTATTAATATATTTACTCAATCTTCTTGCTAAAGTCTTTGCTAAAATTTTCTGATCTGTATTTAAAAGTGATATGGCTCTGTACGAGCCCGGATCTTCTAAATCTTTATCTTTTTTTGGTATAAGCGTGATTGTAGATTCTGCTAGTGTTTCTGGTAATTTCTTTTCAGTAAAAGCATACGTGTATAATTTAAGTAATCGTGGGACCATTAACTCCAGAATTTTTTTATAAAATTCATTATTAAAACCGTCTGGCCCTGGTGTCTTCCCATTTTTCAGTTATTTTATTGTTTCTCTTATTTCTTCACTTGTGATCTGAGCTCCTAATTCCTCTTGTTCTAAGATATCCAATTTTGGCAAATTACAATTATCTAAAAAAAATATAATTTTATTGTCTTCTATTTTAGTTTTGGATGTATATAAATTTTGATAGAATTGAGCGAACCTTTTATTAATGTCCTTAGGTAGAGTTAATAGTTCCCCATTCTCTGATTTGATTTTAATAATAATTTTTTCCTTTTCTTGCTTCTTCAATTGTCGCGCTAGAAGTTTATGTGGTTTATCGCCAAATTCAAACTGTACCTGTTTTGTAATCTGAAATAATCTTATTACTCTTGCCGATAATATTCGATTAAGTTTAAATTTCAATAATGTAATCTTATTATGTTTATCTATAGTTGGGTCTTTTGCGTTATCTAATTCTAATAGTTTAATTTCCTTTTCTAACATCCATTGTTCTGTCATATTCTTTTTATTTTGAAAACTTTGATATGAAATTATAACTCCACGGATGAATGCCTTAAAAGATTCCCATAATAAAGATGGTGAAATACCTGGTGTCTCATTTGTATCAAAAAAAAAATTCATTTGTTGTTTTAAATACTCGTAACCTTGTGGGTTATTAGCTATTTGTGTGTTAAATCTCCAAAAGGATTTTATACCTGGCATTCCCTCAAGTTTTAAAGTAAAAGTCAACGGGGAGTGATCAGAAATAATACTATTATGATATTTAGGATTAATCGTGTATGGTATTGATTTTGTATCCATTAAAAAATAATCAATTCTTGAGTAGGTTTTGTGTACCAATGAGTAGAACAGTTGGATTAACTATTCTCCATACATCTGTTCTATTAGTGTTTTTTATATATGTGTTTAAGAATTCGCTAGTCTTGGATTTGACGCTACCCTTCCTTAATTTTATTGATTTGTCTAAATATGAATCTATAACACAGTTAAAGTCCCCCCCTAATATTACATTTTGGTAATTATACTCATCTATTATATCCAAAATTTTCTTTAAAAATTGGGGGTTATCAAAATTTGGAGCATAGATATTTATCAGTCAATGGTGTAGAGTAAATTTCTCCCATCACTATAGTGTACCTTCCTTCTTTATCAGATATAGTATTCTTTAATATAAATGGTATACCTTTCCGAATAATAATAACCGTTCCTCTAGCTTTAGCAGTAAATGACGAGTGATAAGTTTGGCCTATCCAGTTTGCCCTCAGTCTCATCCGTGTTTGTAGTTTCGTATGAGTTTCTTGCAGAAAAGCTATGTCCACATTTAAAGATTTTAACTGGGCCATAATCTTGCCCCTTTTAATTGGATCATTCGCACCCCTAATATTCCAACTACAGAATGTGACTCCTCCATTCTTTTTTTTCCTATTGTCTTCCATTGTTAATTGGTTTTGGTAATTTTGCTTCATGTGGTGCAGTTAAGTACCTCAGGCTTTTGGGTGTGGGGGGATCGTCCCGTACTTCTGACGTTATTTTACATCTCCTCCGTCTATTGAACCTCCAAGAGAAAAAGAGAAAAGTGTATTGAGAGATAGTAAAGAAAAAAAGAAAAAATATTGAATAAACCACATAAAAGTGAATACCAAAAAAAAGTGACTTTAAGGTATCAAAAAGGTGATACCTTAAATTCGAGATGCCATCTATGATGGCCAAAAATTGATTGACCTCCATAGTTGGAATTATACATTGAGCTCAGCCCCCTAGATAAAATGTCATATTGGGAGGAGATGGGGTTTCCTCTTAATATATCAAAAAATCATTAGAAAAAATGTATCCAGTCAGGCCAAATAAAACAAAAAAAGTTTCATCAATAGAGAGTTATCATCATCTGTACTATTTCAAATATTCTCTTATGTACCCAGGCTTTAAACCTTCTATAGTGCTTACTCGGTATCATAGTCATGGAATCATAAAGCATACAAAACAGGCCTTGTCCCTGTGCCCAAGGTTGTTCATCTTTTCCTTAATTACCAGCCTGTTTCAAGCGTTAAATTTCTTTATCTTAAGTACAACCGTCTTCCAGCCCAAACCTCTGGAACGTTTCCAAATCATTAACGCCTCTCTCTTTCCCACAGGCTTATGATGTTATAATATTCTTATACCCATTTTCATTAATTGTTATGTATTAGTATACATCCTAAATTATATTTAGTTTCCTTTCAGCTATATTAAAATTATTTAACTGTTAATAATAACCATCTAACCCTCTATAGGCCCCTTATCCCCCAAAATCCATTAGTTAATACGTTAGTTAGTCATATTTGTATAATATTAGTATAATAGCCTAACCATCGATTAGTAATATAAAGTTTATATGGTTAGTTAATTCTTTACATTAAGTATATACTGTATTAATTAAAACTTTTCTTAAGTCCATAGTTGCCTTTGAGTTTCTTTCGAATCTGTTCGCTTTACTTCAGCATGTCTGCTTTCCCCTTGTTTCTCTTCCACTTTTCCGTTCAAGGTGAAACCAAGGCTCTGTCGTTGAAAACACATTCCTGACAGATAAGCCTGTCTGGTTAATGTCTAGAGCAGTTCCGCCATCTTAATTACAGCACTGTCTTCCATTGAAAAGTTTAATCATCGTCCTTCACTTCTCTTTTCTCTATTTTCTTTACAATCTCTTGTGCATAATTAAATGCCAGATCAGGATTCGTGAAGGCGCGTTGAGTAGAGTTGTATGTAATCTTCATCTTCGCTGGATAAACCACCCTGTATTTCACATTGGATTGTCCTTGCAGGATACTACTTGCTCTTTTAAACTGATTCCTTTTCTCCAATATTTCGCGTGGGTAGTCCCTGTAGAATCTAACAGTCTCTCCATCGAATGTGAGCCTCTCACTATGCGGTATCGTCTTCAGGAGTTTTTCCAGGGTTGAAATGTCCAAACATTTCACGATGATCTGTCTTGAGGGAGCATTTGTTTCTCTTCGGAAGCGACCTACCCGATGTGCCACATCAATCCTCGGGTTTTCCTTCAACTTAAAGACATCTTTGAGTATTTTAGTGACAAGTTCAGTCATTTGAATTCCATACTCTTGTCCCTCCTTTACTCCTATAATCCTTAAGTTCTGTCTCCTTGATCTAGCTTCCAAATCTTGACATTTATCAGTCAATTTATTCAATTGCTCCCGATTAGTACCCTGTTCTTTTTTCAAGGTCGATATTTCCTGAGACATCTCACGCATTTCAACCACCATCTCTTCTGTCAACTTGTCAGATTGTTTCATCTCTACAGTCAGCGTTACGATGAGCGATTACGTGCCCTCCGCTCCCAACCCTCGTAACATAAAGATCATCTGGTAGTTCTAGTCAGCTCTAATCTTACTATGTTAGTTCAACAACTGTTATCTGTGATTTCACACCGCTGCTTTAAAGATTGACGCGCATGCGGGTTGACGGCCTTCTTCACGTAATCGCTCATCGTAACTCCTCATAAAATAAAGATCAAACTTCAAACTGGTAAGCTCGTTTAATCTTACTATTTTACTGTCATACTATTATAATACATTCTAGTTCCATGTTGACTCGTAAACAAGATTACAAATCACATTTTGAATTCTCAAACACAATGTGATTGTGAATAATTGCAGAGCTGCCAAGTTTCAACAAAATATTTTGATGGCTGAAAATCAGTATTTTGTTGGGGAAATCGGTATTTCTCACATAAATGCAATAGAACGTTCTACACAGAAACTGGATTTTTCAAAATCAGTATTTAGCATGCAACCTCATGTATTCTCATAGGGAATACTGAAAATCAGTACTACTGTATTGTGAAACCATTTATGAAATATGAATTTATAATTCTTGATTTTGATTCAATAACATATAAAAATATATAATAACATCTCTATACATACAACTGATCTTGGATGTGTGTGTGTGTGTGTGTGTGTGTGTATATATATATATAATCACATCTTCTCAAAAACATGACGCGGTAACGGTAACATTTTTACATATTCCTGTAGAGATTATTTCCGTGGAGTCCGAAATCGCCTTATCTAAAAATGTCATGCTTTATTTCTTGAGTTATTAATGAAAATGTTCAAGATTCTGACCAAACTTTGAAATAAAAATGACTCTTTCGTTGATGACATCACAATGGGTCTGCATCATCTTGCTCGTGCTGCGAGTGACGCCACTCCCCGCTGCTCGCTCCACACTGCTACCCCCCCCCCCGCTGCTCCCGGCTCCCCTCCCCTCCTCCTCTTCCCCCTCCTCCTCTCCCACCCTCCTCCTCTACCCCCCTCCTCCCCCCATCTCTTCTTTCCCCCTCCTCTCTCCCCCCCTCTCTCCTCCCTCCTCTCTCCCTGTCTTCTCTCCCCCTCCTCTCTCTCTCTCCCCCTCCTCTCCCCCCCCCGCCTCTCTTCACCCCCTCTCCTCCCCCCCCACCTCTCTCCCCTCACCCCCCCCCTCTCCCCCAAGTTTCCTCCCACACTCCAAAGACATAGGTTCATTGGCCTGGTATCATTGTAAATTGTTCCTAGTGTGTGCGGGATAGTGTTAGTGTGCAGGGGTCGCTGGTCGGCGTGGACTTGGTGGGCCGAAGGGCCTGATTCCACGTTGTATTTCTAAACTAAACTAAACTAAATAAGCTCTGTAGGAAAGAACTGCAGATGCTGGGGGGTTTTAAAACTCAAAGGTAGACACAAAATGCTGGAGTAACTCAGCGGGACAGGCAGCACTCTGGAGAGAAGGGATGGGTGACTGTACCCAGGGTTGTTCATCTTTTCCTTAATTACCAGCCTGTTTCAAGCGTTAAATTTCTTTATCTTAAGTACAACCGTCTTCCAGCCCAAACCTCTGGAACATTTCCAAATCATTAACGCCTCTCTCTTTCCCACAGGCTTATGATGTTATAATATTCTTATACCCATTTTCATTAATTGTTATGTATTAGTATACATCCTAAATTATATTTTGTTTCCTTTCAGCTATATTAAAATTATTTAACTGTTAGTAATACCCATCTAACCCTCTATAGGCCCCTTATCCCCCAAAATCCATTAGTTAATACGTTAGTTAGTCATATTTGTATAATATTAGTATAATAGCCTAACCATCGATTAGTAATATAAAGTTTATATGGTTAGTTAATTCTTTACATTAAGTATATACTGTATTAATTAAAACTTTTCTTAAGTCCATAGTTGCCTTTGAGTTTCTTTCGAATCTGTTCGCTTTACTTCAGCATGTCTGCTTTCCCCTTGTTTCTCTTCCACTTTTCCGTTCAAGGTGAAACCAAGGCTCTGTCGTTGAAAACACATTCCTGACAGATAAGCCTGTCTGGTTAATGTCTAGAGCAGTTCCGCCATCTTAATTACAGCACTGTCTTCCATTGAAAAGTTTAATCATCGTCCTTCACTTCTCTTTTCTCTATTTTCTTTACAATCTCTTGTGCATAATTAAATGCCAGATCAGGATTCGTGAAGGCGCGTTGAGTAGAGTTGTATGTAATCTTCATCTTCGCTGGATAAACCACCCTGTATTTCACATTGGATTGTCCTTGCAGGATACTACTTGCTCTTTTAAACTGATTCCTTTTCTCCAATATTTCGCGTGGGTAGTCCCTGTAGAATCTAACAGTCTCTCCATCGAATGTGAGCCTCTCACTATGCGGTATCGTCTTCAGGAGTTTTTCCAGGGTTGAAATGTCCAAACATTTCACGATGATCTGTCTTGAGGGAGCATTTGTTTCTCTTCGGAAGCGACCTACCCGATGTGCCACATCAATCCTCGGGTTTTCCTTCAACTTAAAGACATCTTTGAGTATTTTAGTGACAAGTTCAGTCATTTGAATTCCATACTCTTGTCCCTCCTTTACTCCTATAATCCTTAAGTTCTGTCTCCTTGATCTAGCTTCCAAATCTTGACATTTATCAGTCAATTTATTCAATTGCTCCCGATTAGTACCCTGTTCTTTTTTCAAGGTCGATATTTCCTGAGACATCTCACGCATTTCAACCACCATCTCTTCTGTCAACTTGTCAGATTGTTTCATCTCTACAGTCAGCGTTACGATGAGCGATTACGTGCCCTCCGCTCCCAACCCTCGTAACATAAAGATCATCTGGTAGTTCTAGTCAGCTCTAATCTTACTATGTTAGTTCAACAACTGTTATCTGTGATTTCACACCGCTGCTTTAAAGATTGACGCGCATGCGGGTTGACGGCCTTCTTCACGTAATCGCTCATCGTAACTCCTCATAAAATAAAGATCAAACTTCAAACTGGTAAGCTCGTTTAATCTTACTATTTTACTGTCATACTATTATAATACATTCTAGTTCCATGTTGACTCGTAAACAAGATTACAAATCACATTTTGAATTCTCAAACACAATGTGATTGTGAATAATTGCAGAGCTGCCAAGTTTCAACAAAATATTTTGATGGCTGAAAATCAGTATTTTGTTGGGGAAATCGGTATTTCTCACATAAATGCAATAGAACGTTCTACACAGAAACTGGATTTTTCAAAATCAGTATTTAGCATGCAACCTCATGTATTCTCATAGGGAATACTGAAAATCAGTACTACTGTATTGTGAAACCATTTATGAAATATGAATTTATAATTCTTGATTTTGATTCAATAACATATAAAAATATATAATAACATCTCTATACATACAACTGATCTTGGATGTGTGTGTGTGTGTGTGTGTGTGTATATATATATATAATCACATCTTCTCAAAAACATGACGCGGTAACGGTAACATTTTTACATATTCCTGTAGAGATTATTTCCGTGGAGTCCGAAATCGCCTTATCTAAAAATGTCATGGTTTATTTCTTGAGTTATTAATGAAAATGTTCAAGATTCTGACCAAACTTTGAAATAAAAATGACTCTTTCGTTGATGACATCACAATGGGTCTGCATCATCTTGCTCGTGCTGCGAGTGACGCCACTCCCCGCTGCTCGCTCCACACTGCTACCCCCCCCCCCCCCCCCGCTGCTCCCCTCCCCTCCTCCTCTTCCCCCTCCTCCTCTCCCACCCTCCTCCTCTACCCCCCTCCTCCCCATCTCTTCTTTCCCCCTCCTCTCTCCCCCCCTCTCTCCTCCCTCCTCTCTCCCTGTCTTCTCTCCCCCCTCCTCTCTCTCTCTCCCCCTCCTCTCCCCCCCCCGCCTCTCTTCACCCCCTCTCCTCCCCCCCCACCTCTCTCCCCTCACCCCCCCCCTCTCCCCCAAGTTTCCTCCCACACTCCAAAGACATAGGTTCATTGGCCTGGTATCATTGTAAATTGTTCCTAGTGTGTGTGGGATAGTGTTAGTGTGCAGGGGTCGCTGGTCGGCGTGGACTTGGTGGGCCGAAGGGCCTGATTCCACGTTGTATTTCTAAACTAAACTAAACTAAATAAGCTCTGTAGGAAAGAACTGCAGATGCTGGGGGGTTTTAAAACTCAAAGGTAGACACAAAATGCTGGAGTAACTCAGCGGGACAGGCAGCACTCTGGAGAGAAGGGATGGGTGACATTTCGGGTCCAGACCCTTCTTCAGCTTCTACCCAACAGCCATCGACCTCTTGAACACTACAAACATTAATTAAACTAAGAACTACGAACCTTCTTGGTTGCACTAAAGATTTTGGGGCTTTTTAGACTTTAGAGATACAGCGCGGAAACAGGCCCTTCACCCCACCGAGTCTGCGCCGACCAGTGATTACCCCGTGCACTAGCACTATCCTACACACTGGTGACAATTTTAAAACTTACCGAAGACAATTAACCTTAAAGTCTTTGGTGTGTGGGAGGAAACCGGAGCACCCGGAGAAAATCCCCGTGGTCCCAGGGACAATGTACAAACACCACACAGACAGCACCCGGAGTCAGGATCGAACCCGGGTCTTTGGCACTGTGAGGCAGCAACTCTACCGCTGCGCCACTGTGCCGCTCCAAATAATGTTTTTTAACGTATTACTGTTTTTTTGTTTATTGTGTTATCTATGAATAGATAATGGTTATATGAATAGATATTGCGTTATCCTTCGGGGGAATGTGACTTTTTCGTGTCGTATCCCCCTTCCCTGCCTCCGTCTGCGGTGAGGCCTAATGGCGGAGCTGGCCGCCTCCATCCTGCGACCGACCCCGAGGCTACGGAGGCAGAGCCAGCCAGGACTTACCAACGAGATGCTGGCCGTCTTCGGGGCTGAGGCAGCGGTGGCCCGACTTGCTGGTGCGGCGTTCTGGCTTTCGGCGGCGGCCTGGAGCTGATGCAGCGTGGTCCGGTACGGAGACTGCGGGACCTGGAGCTGATGCAGCGGGGTCCGGAGCGGAGACTGCGGGGCCTGGAGCTGGGGCGGTGGCCCGGAGCGGAGACTGCGGGACCTGGAGCTGATACAGTGGGGTCCAGAGCGGAGACTGCGGGACCCGGGGCTGATGCTGTGGCGGGCCGTCTCGGAGCGGAGACAGCGTTCCGGCTTTCGGCGGCGGCGACATCACCACGGAGGTCCGCTGGACTGGAGGGCGGCATCTTCAGCCTGGATCGATCGCCTCAGCGCAGAGGGAGAACAAGGAGGGAAGAGACGGAGACTAAGACTTTGCCTCCATCACAGTGAGGGTGTGCTTGGTGAACTCACTGTGGTGGATGTTTAATTTGTGTTTATTGTATGTTTTGTTATTATTGGTTCTGTGTATGACTGCAGGCATCACAATTTCGTTCAAACCGAAAGGTCTGAATGACAATAAAGGAAACTTGACTTGATTCTTGATCTATGAATACTGTATATTCTGTCCTCTGCTGGAACATGTGTGCAATAGCGCCATCTATTGGACTTTTATTGTGAAAGGTCAGTTGCACACAGGAAGTAGGAAGCAGGAAATAGTCTCCTGCCTTTGTCTTTTCTGTCATGTTCAACAGCAGAAGCAATCCGACCAAATCCTAGCTTGCTATGCTTAAGAAGGCAATGGCTGTATGTTTATATAGTTCACTGTATGCTTGGAATGCTATATTGGAGAATATTTATGGCAGATGAGGTTTAACTCATTTCATTAACTTCATAGCATTTGTGAATGTTTAGATTGGTAGCTGGCGGCCATTTTGTGGCACCTTATATACAAAGAATAGGATTTGCTTTGATTGTTAATAGGATTGTTTATTATTATATATTTGCCCTATATGTTTAATTTCTATTTAAATGTATATTTCTGCAAAGGAGAGTAATTTATGTATCTTTCATC